>CM026578.1:18835127-19044810 GCA_000180635.4 Pristionchus pacificus | reverse complement strand
GAGAGAGGAGAGAGGAGAGAGGAGAGAGGAGAGAGGCGAGAGGAGAGAGGAGAGAGGAGAGGAGAGAGGAGCGAGGAGAGAGAGAGAGGAGAGAGGAGAGGGAGATGAGAGGGAGAAATTATAGGGAATGGTGGCTCTCGGTCTCCATCTCACTGAAAATGATTCTCTCTTCTGTCTACAAGCAGCTAGAATAGCCAGACTGGAGAAACTAGCGTTGGAGAAGAATGCCACTTCCAATCCATTCATTCCATGGTAGGAAGAAGGGAATGATAAAGGAAGGAGTATATATATATATATATATATATATATATTAAGGCTTGTTATGACATCTCGATCAACGAATGAAGAGACTTCTCTTCATATGGAATCAGTTAAGAAGACTCATTGGAAAGATGAAGAGGATAGAATTATTCTCTTCTCTCAAGATGATATTCCTGCCTTTGATATGGACGGTAGATTGATGTTGGCTGAGAAGAATCGAGTTGCCACTGCTCCCAGTTAGTCATTCAATCATTATATTGTTGTGATATCGTGGGGGGGGGGGAGGGAGTTGCTACTGAGCTACACCCCCTCTGGGTACGTAAGAGGCACGCTCTCCCTCCCAAGTTAAAGAGAACCACTTCGGTGAAACCCCACAGACCGTAGTGAACCACGTAATCAATTGATTAATTTTTCTCCTTTTTTCGCTAATTAAATTAAATTAGTAGTGAATGATAGAGTGAACACACAGACTGAAATGACCCAGTTAGCACGAGAGTCGAGAATGTTTGTATGACCTCGTATGAAGTACTGTAAGTGAGGATGTAGTGAATGGGGAATTGAATCGTGTCACTTTGTCATACTATTCATTGTGGATTGCAACTATGAAGGTCTATCCTCTTATCCATTGTATCATTATCTTAAAGGGAATATAATGTTCAGATGGAAATGGTGGTTTTTACTCTGCTCTCCACCCTCTGATCCATCAATTATCATCAAAGGGAGTCAAATACATACATGTCTATTCCGTTGACAATGTGCTATGCAAGGTAGTGTCGATAGATAAGGGGATACGGTAGAATGACGATGTATTATAGGTGGCCGATCCTCTTATGATTGGAATAGCTATTGATAAGGGAGCAGATTGTATGGCAAAGGTAAGGAAGGCAAAGGCGGATGAGGGAAGGGTAGAGGGTGTCAATAAGAAGTCATTTATCCAATATCTATTCTCTCCCTATTCTTGATGATTGATTAACCAGTGCAATGAGAAGGCATAGATAGATTGGTATGGTGGAATAGTCCCTTTTCTCTTTAGCCGATCGCTTGTCTCCTCTCTCATTAACAGATAATCCTTCTCGTTGTATGGTTGTGCATATCCCTTCTCTCCATCCATATCTCCCTCTCTTCTCCCCTCCTCTCCCCTTCTTCCCTTCCTTGTATCATGTAATATCATACATCTGTTCTCCATATTCTTCTTTGATTCTCAATCTGTCGATGAGGTCACACTCCTTCTAAATAGGGTGAGCATACACAGCTTGCAAGTGTAGAAGAGTACTCATCACTTGATACTCTTCCTTCTCCTCCGTATGATTCCTTCCTTCTCTCCCTTCCCTTCCTTCTTCATGATAAGAGAGAGAGAGATAGAAAGAGTTGAATCAGTTGTCCCTCCACTTCACTCTTCACTCCTCCTTTCGTCTATTCATTCAGTCATCATCATTCTGTGTCTGGAATGAGAAGCGGACTCCTTGAGGGGAGAGAGAGAGGAAGAGAAGGGGAGGACACTTCACTCCATGTTCAACCCCTCCTTCAATATTTGGAGTGGAAAGAGTAGCCTAAGGCAATCTCTTCGCTTATTATTGGCCTTTTCCCTCTCTTATCCATCTATATTCCACTTCGTATCCCTTAGGTCGTAGATGAGATACAGTAGACATATTGACATAACTGAAGAAAGGGAGACGAATGGAATACGGTAATGGTTGAATTGTATTGATTGCAGGCAGTGAAGAGAGTTGATGCTGGCGAGAAAGTAGGAGTTATCTGTATGAATGATGGGAAACCAACTGTCGTTGAATACTCCGAATTGGGAGATCTTGCCAAGAGGTTAATTGAAAAGAGACGTGATGAGAATAAGAAGAATGATATTATAGATCTCTTGCTGATGGAAGACTGGAATACAGAGCTGGAAATATCGCTAATCATTTATTCACTCTCGACTTCCTCAAAAGGTACGGTAGAAATGGAAGGATACGGTAGATGAGGAACAAATTGATTGATTTATAGTTTCATCACTCCTGACTTCCATCTACCGTATCATCGTGCTGAGAAGAAGATTCCTTATGTGAATGAGAATGGAGAAGTGGTAAGTGGAAGAGAGCATCTCTCTCTCTCACACACACTCTTTCTTTCTAGATGAAACCAACATCCCCGAATGGAATCAAACTGGAACAGTTCATATTCGATGTATTCGAGAAGAGTAAGAACTTCTACATTATGGAGGTATCATTTTATTCTTTTCATACTTTTCTTCATTCCTTGTATTCTTTAGGTTGAAAGAGAAGAAGAGTTTTCTCCACTGAAGAATCCCGATTCAGCTGGTACAGATTGTTTCTCCACTTGTCGGTTGGTTATATCCATAGAGAGAGAGAGAGAGAGGGAATAATTGATTCCTTTAAGTGGTGACACGTACAATCTCCATAGTGGATGGTTATCTGCATTGGGAGCTAAGATTGAAGAAGGAATCAAGATTAGAATTAAACCTTCTCGTTCTTATGATGGAGAAAATCTGGATGAATTCAAAGACAGAGAAATCAAGAATGACCAGCTTATCTCTTAGGTTCATCAATTTGTATTGTCAGAGATATTCATATCCTACTTTAATGTGTTATAGATTTTATCGATATTGAATGATTCCATTGTAAATATTGACTGCCTTCGTCATTCCATAAATATGTTGCGATATTGGTGACTCTAATATTGGAAGTGTCATAATGGAGAAAGCCCCGCTGGGAGTGAATGGAAGTAGTGCAACCCCCCCCCTCTCCCTCCCTCCCTCCCCTCAGGGTATGGTATCTATCTCCGTCTAACACACTCACTCAAGATCTCGATCCTACAAAGAAAAAGGTAAATGATGTCCCGGATCTACTTGAATCTATGTTAGTATTGTGTACATATGTTGTCATACATAGTAGAAGGGGCGGTACTTTCTTACTCTCTTCAACCAATAGGATCCCTTGACTCCGCCCATTCCCTCTTCGACTAACCGACTGGAATGAGATTTGAGTGAGAGAGTCATTGTAGATCGCCCACTATTCCATGTTGACTTCCACTCCTTCTAGTAAGTACTGTATCTTACATTCCAATGAAATGAAAACTATTAATTCACCTTTTGACACTAATTAAAAGTTGTTCCCATATTCTTAGCAGAAGTGAATATAATGTTTAGGTCGAATCCTTTTGGATGTTCCATGTGAAGTTTGTCAAGACCATTCATCCGGAAAGCACTACAATAAGTTTTCATGTGATGGATGTGCAGGATTCTTCAAGGTTTTTTCTTCCATTTTCTCAGATTGATCTTTGATCCCTACAGAGATCCATTAGACGTCATCGACATTATTTGTGTAAGAATAAAGGAAATCCAGAAGAAGGAAGATGTGTAGTGGACAAAACTCATCGAAATCAGTGCAGGTTCCTTCTATCTCCATTAACTACCGTATTCTTACCGTACTCTTACATACAAAATACATCAACTAACATATTCATGGTAATGAAAAAGTTGATGATCCTTTTCTAATTAAGAGCGTGTCGTCTTCGAAAGTGTGTAGAGATTGGAATGAACAAGGATGCTGTTCAACACGAGAGAGGACCAAGAAATTCAACAAGAAATCGAATGGGTGTGACTTCTCAACCAACAATCTTCCCTCCATCATCACTTGTAAGTTATTACATCGTATACTTCACTGTTACTCCAGTTAGGTATCTTTCTTTTCTCATTCTTCCATTCCATTCCTACCGTATCCCTCCTCCTCTCACTTTTGACAGTTGGCCTCTTTAATTGACAACCGGTCTGTTCCACTCTGACTACTGTAATCCGATTCAATCTCTCGCCTCGTTTTTTCTTTCCCTATTTATCCCCGTTACATTTCAACTTGGAATCGCATGTCAATCGATAGACGCCATCTGGATCGATTACCGTAATCTGTTGATTGCGCGAGTCAAACGCTTCCCGAGGGGATTAACATGAGTAGGGAGGGATAAAGAAGTACAGTGATAGTCTCTCTTTGAACCTTTTGCCGACTCTTCTCTTCTATTGTCTCAATACAAAACAGACTCGGATTAGTGTGTATTGAAGAATCCTTGAGTAGAGAGGGAAGATCCACTACCGCACTAGATCACTTTCATCTTCCGATACTTGAATGCATCTAATACAGACGGAATATGTTCAGATGGAATCCAAATTGTCTCTACCAATAATTCCTTCCTTCCCTATCTTCCCTTCTTCGTATCCTCTCGATCTCTCCCTTCCCTCAAGTAGTAACAACTTCAATCTTCCGTCAACTGCAGCGAAGATTCTATTCGAGGTTAATCTTATTCTCTAAGAATTTTGATGGATCTGGAATATACAGTTGACAATGTCTATTGTAGATGCTTTTATGGTCTCGTCACACATTAACTCTTGCTGGAGTATCGACATCTGATCAAGTGAGAACTATTCCTTTCTATATCTAATACCGTACTCCCATTCGACTTCCATTTTCAAATCTCACACCCAACTACTTTTATATGTGCGAGCGGACAAGATTTCGTTGGTGGGAAAGGAGAATAGGGATTGAGAATTACACGACAGTAGTCTCCCCCTTCCCCCCTCCCACTCTCTCCCCTCTCAGATATCATCTCTATGCTCTGCTTGGCCCACTCTATTTATACTACAAGGAATCGAAACAAATTCACTTCCGAACGATCAATTGATAAAGGAAATGGAGAAGAATGGAGGAGAGGGAAGAGATGTGAGTCCTTCTCTTCTCTCTCTTTTTCCTCATTAATTCATTTCAGATAATAGATACTCTCGATTCTCTTCGTCCTTTCCATCTCGATATCACTGAGACTAGAATACTCAAACTAATCGCTCTATACAGAGGTCATCTTTTCCATCTTATTCTTTCTCAATGAAATCGATTCAGATCGACCAATGATGAAAGATGGTCTGACGCTTCAACTGAATGTGTATCAAACAAGTAAATATCCCGACCAGCCTTTACGTTCCTTCCGATCTCTCTCTATAAGTACCAATCTGAATGAGGAGGTACATATTTCACTTCTATTCACATCTGGATCAATCGATAATCAAATTTCAGAGTGTTGTGTCTCTCTTCTTCCGATCAACAATTCAGAATAGTTCGATGCGCCAATTAATTGAAAGTCTTGTATTGAATCCTTTAATGATGGTTGCTGCATTCCTTCCATCTAATCTTCCATCACTATCACCAATTGATACTCCTTCTCCCCCTCATCCTTCATCTCCATCTCCATTAGAACAATGTTCTTCTCCTCTCGACCCATCCACCTCTACTTCCCTTCATTCTTCTTCCTCTCCCTATCTTATGCCCATTAGCACTCTGGCTCCAAGGGAGTCTAAAGTCGAAAATTGGGCGTAAAGATTGGGGGGTTATTACTTGGTGCGAGAAGCGAGAAGGTATCGGCTTCCTGCAACTTCCTCCCCCCTCCAATCAGAGACCCTTTGGGGGTAAGTATTCAGTGAATTCACACCTCCCCTTCACCCACTTATACAATGCATTCCACACCACACATGGTTCTCTTTTTTTCTTGTCTCGATGGGTTATATGGAAAGAGATAAAGATGTACGAATTACCATCTGTGAATCTGAGTGAAAGAAAGACAAGAATACATTGATAGATAAAAGAAGATGTTGGGAAGGAAGGAACGAAAGTAACGAGAATGCCCTACGAAGGGATGACACCCGGATAACAGAGTAACAAACTCGTAAGAGGGACAACAACAATTAAGGATCCATAAATGGAATAGAACAAATTGGTTGAAAGAAAAATGGATGATATATATCTCTATTCATTTCTTGGCTTCTTTCTTGTTCTATTTCTTCCTTTTCCAACTTTCTTTCTCTTCGTCGTCCAATCGACATCATCATCGTCATTCGATACCATCTATAATTAACAACAAATATCATCACGCTAATCGTTTCTAACCCTCTGACATTTTTTGTGTATTAGTTATTCTAAAAAAAACATAGTATTATTTAAAACAACAATCATTAACAACAATCATTGCTAGAAGCGCAGAACAACCAATGTTTCGTGCGTCCTCCATGATAACATTAGTTGAAATAAATAATCTACTCGAATTTCTGGAACCGAAAAAAATGTAAGAGCACTCTGAACAAAAAAAAGGAAATTATCAAAATGAAAAGTTTAGATTGGAACAAGCAACCTCCGGAAAAGGACGCTTTACCATTACAACAGTCGCCATACCAATCCATGGAGAACTCGTTGGACTAGTTAGAATGTGATGAGAGAACAGAGGAAAGCGAGAGATTGAGAGAAAGAAAAGCTGTCTAACGAACTCCCTGAACAGGTGGTTAGACCGTTGAGATATCTATAGAACGAGGGGAGGGACGAGTGTTAAATCAAGACTATGTGACGATAAGAGAGACTTACAACTTCATCTTCACTGTGAGAATCAGAAGGAACATCTTCTTGATTTCCCTGTTGCATCTTCTGACGAGCAACCCTCAACAATTCATCATTAATGCTTTCTAATATTCACAATTTCTGAATCTATGTTTTTTTTAAATAAATAAGCGAACAAAAAACTCATGGCCCAAAAGAATTTAAAAAAAGGTGTTTCAAGGCTATTTCCTTAGACAGTGAGGAAATATGACTCTATAAATGAGTTGGGCGCATAGGTGAGCTAGCTCGAACAAATGAATTTAAAAAATTCTGTTTGAATTGAACTGAATGTTGGATTGTATCTTTTGGACAGGGAAAAGGAGTTCGAACCTCGTAACATTTGTCTTAATGCCTGCTAGTTTTTTTTCCCATCCCAACATATAAAAAATAGAGTGATAACCGTGATGAATTTCGTCCCATTCCAATGCACTTATCGAGATGAGGGGCAAATCTAACAGCAGCGATACTTCTCTTGCACTCTGGACAAATAACATCATATTGCTTACGAACTGGCGACTCCTGCAATTCCAAAATGACGGTACTTCATCAGAATATAGAACTAACGGAGGTTGAAGTAGACGGTTCAGGATAATGAGTAGCTCCAAATCGAGCCATTAGAGAAGCTGATCTGTGCTCAGTGAACACTTCATTCATTAAACTCAAGTCGAGCACATAATCGAGCATTCCTTCTGCCATCGCTGCAAAACATTCCCAATTATTCACCACATATAACTCAGAGAGATTCAACTACTATGAATGCACTAAGATTAAAGCATCGGCTTGAAATGTTCAGTTAGTGAAATTTCGAGATTTTCATTAATTTGGGACTTGACAAATCTCTCCTGGTACCCAATGAACGGTTTAGTATCATGGGTCATTTCACCGGTCGCGTGCTGCTTTCCAAAAGCCTTGCAAAAATTACGCACGATCCGGACAAATTGTACGGACAAGCTCAATTAAACTAAATTCGGACTCTTTCTTGGTCAGAAGGATGACTGTTGTCCGCCCCTCTTATTGAGCTAAGACAATCTTTAGAATCTCTAGCGATCTACGCCGATCGATTCTTATCTTATCTTTTAAAGCTGCAGTAAACAACGAGGACTTGAAATTCGATTCGAAGAACGTTTATTCTTTCATATTTGGATGCGTCTTGTGACGAAAATTCCAAATGCCTTTATGAAGCACTCTCAGCACCCATTCCTAACTTCCGACAATGCCCATTTCGCAACAATATGCACATGTCTACAACAAGCCCCCCCCCCTTGTGGAAAATGGATACGAACGATTGGAAGGGAAGGAGATGATACTTTACGTAGGCACTCAATGCTTCACACGAACCTTTCACAGTGTTTTCTGAAACTCTGCTTGCTGTGCTCCCATGAGTAGAATGGTCGCCGTTTCGAGGAACTATCTAAAAAAATACTAAACTTCCACAACAACAAAAAACTGCTCACCTTCTTGTAATTGAGACTATCCGAATCATAGAAGTTTTCTACATGAGACATAGCCTGAGCTTGATAAAAACAAAGGAGTATAAAATCTGCTTAATAGGGACACTATTATAAAGCCATATAAAGATTTTGAATTTCTATAAAGAAAATATTAAATGTGTGCCTACTGTAGTCTGTCATGTAATGAAACCCAGAAACAACAAATACACTCTAAGCACCGCGCTACATGTCCGGCCATTGGTCACCTATGTTCTATGAAAATAGTGGGGCGGCCCTCGTTCTATGGCCCTCGTTCTTAGGGCCACTGTGGCCTTGTTTGGGGCTACTATGGCCTCAACTGTCGTTCTCTTGTTGTTATTATTGTTTTTGCCTTCATTCGCGTGATAATTTTAATAGTTTTTAGGAAGGGTTTGTTTGCCCTGCTCTAGGCTCTCCTTTATTCATTTTTTTAAACCTTTGTATTTCCTGTCTGTATGGGTTTGTATGTAATTTGGTTCCTGGTTAGTTTCTACATGGACCGATGTGGTTTATGATTGCTTGGGGTCCTTTGACGAGCTCATCTGTAATTCATTGGCCTTGTTAGCTGAACAATTAAATGAGAGATGTTTACTGTGACTTGCGGTTGCTGATATTGGGTGTCGTTTTTCCGAGAGAATGGCATGGACACTTATCTAGTAAGGGCGATCAATTTCTAGATAGAGACAATTTGATGGTCTTAATATAACGAGGAAGGGCATGACTGTTTCCTAAATGGCGAATCAGCGCATTCGATGCTCGCAGCTCTACGAGTTAAGTGCCGCCATTGATGTATCGGCGTGATATGAACGGATTCGCAGCGATAGAGCACAGTTCACATGAGTCGCGTTTTGGAAGAGGTCGACCAGGAATCTAACGTTCACGTGCTAAGGAGTAGGCGGCCAATCGACACGAGTTATCGTAGATGACTGTGTCGGGCATGTTGGATCCTAGTCTTGACTAACTTTTACTCATTTGTTCGCCAGATGGGCATATAGGAGTGCATAGGAGGCGGAATGGGGTACAAATATTGAACGTATTATCGGGAAAGGTTTCTAAACTACAGGAGGGATGTACCAGATAGGACACGAAGAGGAGGAGATTGCTCGCATAGTTGCCGTTCGGTACAGGTTCCTCGTTGACAACGGATGCGCGTATTCCCATCTGAAGCCCATCGAATACGAGAGCTCGAGAGTACTGCCCACACATGGCTAGAGACCGCAACGAGGTAGACCGAATCAATCGTAAGGACTTGGTTTTGTGCTCAAAATATCCCTCTTGGTCTGAATAAGAACATACTTTACCGTTTGTCGATATCTCATTTCTGAACCGAGTTATAATCCAAAAACCATGTGATTCGGGCTCAACAGAGAAGTGTCCCAAACCGGGACGAGCCAAAAGTGGGCGGAACCTATTTCAAGCTCATTCCCAAAATCCGACGAGTATAGCTTCGCTTAGTCGTGAGAGACAATTTAGGAAAGAAATTCCCTCTTATCTAGGGAGGACGCGTGCTAGTCACGACGGGATAGAAACATCGGAAAGAGCGGGCGGAGGGAGAAGGGAAGGGGCGCGTCTCTCACCCCCTGGAGAACTGTAATGTAAATGTGTCTACTTCATAAATCATGGAATTCTTTCTCTGACCAATTTGGACTACCGAGTAGGAGATTCTTCGGATGTCTTTAACTAATTGTCCAGTTTGCGCACTCATTGCAGGCATCATAATGTAGCGGCGATCTAGGATATTGGGGATCATATGCCCCTCCCTCCCAGACACAAATCATTGTGAATGACTCGAGGGATGAATACATCTCTCAGTACATTCACATTATTGCACTGGCTACCTCTTTCGGCTTTCTAGTTCTTACTCCCATAGGTCTTGCGGGTGATCGGGGTGCTTATCTCCTGTAGCCCACCAAGATTCAATTGGCTTGAGTGAAGTCTGCTCATCTGAAGAATATCGATTTGCTGACCTACGATTGAGAAACCATCAATTGTGTTGTCCTGACCATTGATAATGATGCAATTGATTTGTTTTCAGTTCCTAAACATTTTGTCGAATATGGGCCACTGTGGCCTTATAAATGTTTCTGGAACATTCGATGGTAATGGGCCACTGTGGCCTTCTTCGAATGAGAGCCACTGTGGTCGTGTTCTCTCTTACTGTTCGAAGTCTCTTCTCTTCATTGATGAAAAGAGAACGATCATTTCAATATTCTCTCACGTTTTGAGGTGAAGGGATACTTTATTTATTATCCTTACTGATTTGCAAGAGGTGGTCATTACTTTATTGAAGGGATAGATGATGCGACCCCTCTGAAAGTTTGATAAAGGGTTTCTCTAGGATAGGGGGGAGGGGAGAGTGCTAAGATTATTGAAGAGTTTTCTGGAGACTCATGAGGAATCTGGGAGGGGCAGCCACTCTTACTGGCGCGGTTTCCTACTTCTGGTGTCCGGAATCAACTTGGAATCTAGCTTTATGGCAACTTGTTGGAAGTGCTTGATTCCAACTTGTGGGATCGTTAGAAATCGGTGAGAATTACGGTAGCTTCCTCTATTATTGATTGATAGAGAGCATGGGTTTCCCCATACCGTAACCAAAGTTGATTCCGGATACCAGAGACAATAGAAAGAGTATGTGGATTTACGGCTATTTGGACTACTCACGTTCACTCCTCGTCTCACAGTGACAACAGGCCTTTTGCTTACATAGCCTGGTTGAGAGGATGGAAGGAGAGGGACCAGAGGTGGCTGAGGAATCTGATTGAGTTTGAATGTGGGCTACCGTAATCACTGGCTTGATTGGATGGGCGATATCAGGAGTGGGAGTCTTGAGAGAATTGGATGGAATATCCTCCTGGGTACCGTAAAATAAGGCTTATTATTTCCAGACTTTGCTTACTCTGACCAAGGGAGCAAAATCAGATTGAGGATAGAAACCGAGAGGAAAAGAGACCACAACAACACTCTGAATCGAATATATTCAGTAAGAGTTGTAGATAGGTAAAGCTCATTGAATCTCCATTCTGAATTGGCGGAGGGATTGGAAATGACGGGCTCATTCTGAATCGATTATTCTCTATTCCTGCTCAGGCAATCTCCACTTACATTAGGGAGAGTCTTCATCACTGTGCGGGGCCACAGTGGCCCTAGCCTTTATCCTCCTATACTCTTATCTCTTTCTCTTCTCTCTTCCTTCTGAAACTCTTTGGTACATGCAACAACTCTTTGTCTCTCCTTCCGTACCCATTCTTTAAGTAATGTGAGATCCTTCTATGTCTACAAGTAGATCAATTCTCTACACTCTTTGTCTTCTCAATCTATCATCTCTTTTATGCGTTTTGACCTTATTCATTTTTATCAAGGAATGTTCTGAGAATGGTGTGAGATGCTAGCGAAAGAATATAAATATTTATCATTGAAATATAAACATTTAAATATTTTATAAAAATATTAAAATATAAATAATAAACATGACATGATGAACCACAGTATCTAATTAGGGAGGTGGGCCACAGTGGCCGTCCCACTATCATCTCAGAACATTCCTCCCATTGGTGCCGTCGTCTTTCTTACAAAAAGTTCTAACGGCCTACATTCAGCCATATTTTCTCTACAATTTCGAGAATGGAAGCAACAGCGAGTAAGGATCTGGGGATAATCGTAGGCCTACTAACTTAGTGGGGATAATTTCTGCCTTAATTTAAGCCTAAACACTAAGCCTAAGCTCTTTTTCTAGGATGTCATACATGTGCTCTAGGTCCAATCTAGAAAGAAATAATGATCATCGGATTGAAAATAGAGGCGGAATCTTGAATAAATACACCACCCTCATGATGGTGATGATGTGACCTTTAGCCTATTTTTACTATCGTTAGTTAGCCAAGCCTATGCATCGCAGCTCACAAAATTAATGTTGTGGTTTGGAATCTGCGTGGTCGACTATCTTTGCTCTGAAATTTGCATAACTTTTGTCGACGGATATCCGAGAAACAGAAAATGGCGTCACGCGATATATCGCGCGATATGGTTGCAGCACGGCTGCGCGAGATGAGTTCGAGCAAAATAAAGTTTACCACGATGATCATCGCTCTCTTTGGAATAAATATTTTAAAAAAAATCAATACTATCAGATTTATCTAACAAGGGAAGGGTATAAGGGTGCAGATCTACCGAGTAAATTCGTTGATGGCAGTTGAAAGGTACCCCATAGGGAAGTCCAAAACCGCTTTGAACGGATTGGATATAGGTTTCCTAAGAACCGAAAATTGATTTTGAAAATCCATGAAATTTTCGGCGAAATTTGTCCCCTCCTCGCCCAGAATAGTGTTCGATTTGGAGAGCTTGTTCCCCATGTCTCCGTTGGCGCAGTAGGTAGTGCACTTGCTTTACGTTTTGCAGGTACCGGGTTCGACCCCGCCGGGTGGTTATCACCTTTTGCCGAATTTTTAAGCCTTTTGCCGTTATTTCTTTTCAATTATTTTGCATATGGTCACTCTATTTTGACAATAAATTATGACAAATTTCATCTGGCGCCTATAATAATTAGGCAGCCTTGGCCTTGGCAGAGACGGCGAAGAAGTCCATCGGCGGGCAAAGGGGCAACTTGTAACTGATTCAGTCGCTTCCCAGGATCAAGGGAAGGGAAGAGAGGGCGAGCTATCGATCGTTAGTAGACAATAGTTCGAGTGCGACTGTCTAGGGTAGATCAAACAGTCGCAGATCGTTGCCTTCTCTGGATTTCATTGTCAAAAGGACGGAGAACCGCAACAACCTATTCTCTGTTCTTCTGAAAAGTCATTAAGTATCATCAAAACATTCATTCATGTCAAAATTAGTTGACAGGAATCATAAAAAATGATGTAAAAAATATAAAAATACGGCAAAAGGTTCCAACAGTCCGGGGGATCGAACCCAGTACCTCCAAAAGCGTAAGCGTACGCACTACCTGCTGCGCCAAGAGAGACATGTCTCTCTAACTCTTCAATTCGACCAGTATTCTGGGGGAGGATGAGGAAAAATCCGTCGAAATTTTACCAGATTTTCAAAAATTATTTTCGGTTCTTAGGAAACCTATATCCAATCCGTTCAAAGCGGTTTTGGACTTCCCTATGGGGTACCTTTCAACTGCCATCAACGAATTTACTCGGTAGATCTGCACCCTTATACCCTTCCCTTGTAAACTGAACTTAGGGAGGGCAGCGTATGTTCCCGATGCGAAACGCGATACAGTATGCTAGCAACTTTTTTCGAGCGAATCGAATATTGATTTTATTTTTTAGTCTTTAATTTTTTTATTTATTGACCTTTTTTGAATTTAATTACTATTTTCTCGCTTTCACAGCTCAAAACTATCGCATACGCCACATAGCCTGTGCTAATTCCTTTGATTTTTGTAAATATGAACACTAAAAAATTGGCTTTTATTTTTTTTTCGATTTCGCTTTCCCGTTCCTACATTTGGCCTTCCCCCTCTAAGAAACCACTCTGAAATCATCGCCTGGGTCCTCCCCCACCCTCCCGTCACTTCCTTTCCTGGAAATTCTCTGCCGGAGGTACCGATACCTTGATTTGTTTGTCGCGAATTCGCACGTGCACGCGATTTTCCGTTTTTGTCGAGCTCCCCTCGCTATGGTTGGGCTTCCCCCTCTAAGAAACCACTCTGAAATCATCGCCTGGGTCCTCCCCCATCCCCCCGTTACTTCCTTTCCTGAAATTACTCTGCCGGAGGTACCGAAACCTTGGGTTCTTTGTCGTGAATTCACCCGTGTACTCGATTTTCTTCCATTTCCGCAACCCCGTACATACGGTTGGCCTCCCCCCCCCCCCCCCCCCCTCTACCAAACCACTCTGATATGATCACATATGTCCTCCCTCATCCCCCCGTTAGTAACTGTCGCGAAATTTCTCTGCCGGAGACACTGAAATCTTTGGTTGTTTGTAGTGAATCCGCCCGAGCGCACGTTTTTCTCATGGTTTAGCCTTTCCATCGCTATACTTGGCCTTCCCCCTCAGCCAAACCGCTCTGAAATCATTGCATATACCGTCCCCCGTCTCCCCGTTGCCAGCTATCACCTTAATTTTCTGCCGGAGGTATGGAAACCTTCGATTGATTGTCCTGAGTTCCCCCCACGCCCGCGAGTTTCCGATGTTTTCGCTCTCCCCTTCCGATAATAGACCTTCCCCCCTAACCAAACCACTTTGATATCATCACTTATACCCAAGCCCTCCCCCTCATTGCTAGACGTTGGGAAAATTCTCTGTCGGAGATACCGAAACCTTGGGTTGAATCCACATGCACGCACGATTGACTATTATAAGCGTAATAATAGCTTTCCTATTACTTCTGTATTCAAAATCGATCGCATTTATGTTGTAGACACTCGAATAATGCTCACAATCATAAAATATTTATATATTTTTGAATAATTACAATAAAATATAAAAAAAGGAATGCTAAATAATAAATGTGTCCTAGTGCAAACTCGAGGGATCCTAAAGAGTACGGTAGGTGAGCATTTTCGTTCGTTGTTTTTGTAATTAACATAATTATTGTTTTCGCTCATTTTTAAAAATTTTATTTTTATATTATGATTCGGCACTATCGAATGCATAGGTTGAGCATAACAGGTTATTTATTTAATGCCTTTAAAAGTTCGCCGTTGCCCTCCCTAACTGAACTGAGAGATCTTGTTAGAACGCGCAATAAGCGCTGCATTTAACTGAAATGCACAGCACTGGCGCTAAACACTGGAACTGCAGCTCTGTTGATTTGAAATATCAAGTTGATTTCCGCCGTTTCAGCTATTGATTCTGACTTCAGTGCCAGTAATATTTATTTATTACGAACGGATCCGATGGTTTGAGATTTATCTAAATTTATTACACCTATCTAGCAACTTGTTCTATACTAAAACAATCTTGTTCTTTCCTTATTTGAGGTCATATTCTTCTGATTCTGATTATAGTCGTCATTGTTACGTGTACGTGCACAATATTTGTATTTATTTGTTATTCTGCGCTTTTATCCATGCTTTGACATTCGCTTGATATTCATGGATTCTCTGATCATTATCGATATACCATAAGATGATTATTGTTGACTTTAAACGTTGTCTATTCGCAGATGCAGTGAAATATGGCTGAATTGCTTCAACTTGACCGTATTCTTTACGAATGTTCGTGTTCCGAATGGGCTCCATTATGTCGTTTGTTCTACTGCAGGCACTGCTCTATATTGAGGTTCCATTATTTAAGATATCTTTCAAACGAAATTTGTAAAAAAAAATCCCGGTGTTTCTCTTTGGTACGATCCGAGCGGTTCTTCGTGTCCGAGCCTTTTTCGCTTTGATATTTGTTTCTCGGAACCTAATTGTCGTTCTTCAAACAATTAGCTTACAGATGTCATTCATGTACTGCTAACGAAATAGATTGTACCTTCTGTGGGACATGCCTCGAGAATGTAGCTGTTGGAGAAGCAAGAACTCGAAAGAATAGATGCGTCAATTGTTATCAATGCCCTATCTGCTGTGAGTTGGCACTTCTTTACTTTAGTGCCCAAAAGGTAAATATCTATTTTATTCCTCGCTCATTCGATATATCGCTGTCTCATTTCTCACCACCCACACGTAAAAGCGCGGCGTTTGGGCATAAAAGTAAGGAAGTGCCTTACAAGGGAATGGTTACTGGACTCGGTAAAATTATCTAACGACACCCATTGGGCATCGTAGTGGACCCGGGGGACGGTCGATTTCCGTTTTCAGAAAAGGCCCATTAAATTTTTAATTAAAGTTATTAACATAATTAGTTTGTGTGTGATTTTGCGCCTGCCTCTCTCTTCGGTTCTTGCGCGCGTCTCGGTGGAGGGAAGATGTGACTTCCGTAGCTCAGTAGGGAAGCGCCTCGCCTATAGTTTTGCACTCGCTGGTTCGATGACGCCCCAAGCCAAATCTCTTTTGCTCAATATGTGGTCTAGGAGATTTTTCTCACAGAGAAACGGTATAGACGTCGACACTGTTCGCACTATACAATCCGACAAAAGAGCCGTAGAAATGGTATTAATAATGAATAAAATTGAATGTATGTTTCAAAAGTTTGAAAAACGCAAAAACAAAAATGAGCAAAAGAGATTTGGCTTGGGGCGGCATCGAACCAGCGAGTGCAAAACTATATGCGAGGCGCTTCCCTACTGAGCTTCGGAAGTCACATCTTCCCTCCTCCGAGACGCGCGCAAGAACCGAAGAGAGAGGCAGGCGCAAAATCACACACAAACTAATTATGTTAATAACTTTAATTAAAAATTTAATGGGCCTTTTTTGAAAACGGAAATCGACCGTCCCCCGGGTCCACTACGATGCCCAATGGGTGTCGTTAGATAATTTTACCGAGTCCAGTAACCTTTCCCTTGTGAGTATTTTATATTCTGTTTTGTATAAGTATTTCATGAGGCACTCATAAGGTATATCAAACCACGGGTTTGATAATAGTCTTGAATCTTTCTACTGTTATATACTCGTTGCAAAATGTAATCAGTAGTTAAATGATTCCATGTTTATTTTTAATATTATCATCGAAACATAGCACCTTAACGTAAACGGTGCTCGGTTACGGTAACGATGGACTATCTACTGGCCACGTTGAATCGTTTTGTTGGCAGCGATGCGTACTAACGACCGACGAAAACAGTTAAGTAATTTAGGTTCTACACTTTCTGCTCATAACTCTGGAGAAGCGATCTTTCTATCGTGTTCTACTTGCAAGTGGTCAACATTCGAGAGTGACATTCAACAACAAGCTACTGCCGGAAATTGGAAGATGTAAGAGTATTTTTAAAAGCTTTCATAAAAAAATTTGCAATTCAATTTAGCCTTGAGAATCCGCATGAAGAAGAGTTGAGTTGTGTTCTCGATCAAATGAAGCAGTACGAATTAAATGAGAAGGCGCAGCGTGATATTCTCAAGAGGTTGATATTTATACACTTTTATTCACATATGTGTGAGCAGTGCACTAAATGAAATAATGTCTTGAGACGCTCGAATGTGGTTGGATCTCGCCTTACCGATCGATTTGGTTTGCAACAGATGTATCAGAAGAGAAAGCAAGCGCTTGAGAGACCAACTTGGTTAGCTCCTGAGAAGGAACCTATCACTGTGGTAGAGATAGAGATGTCTGGACCATTGATGAACGACCATTTCAGTTGGACGAATTGTATGATTCTCATTTCACAAGTATTGTCGATTTGAGCAAGTCTCTGAGTCTTGAGTCGAGGATAATGCAGCCCCTTTCAAGAGGTGATACTCTTCTACCTTCACTTAAAAAAAATCTGTACAAAGGTTTCCTTATATCTTTGTGTTTTTCGAATTTTTTGACTAAGATAATAACTAAAGCGAAAATTCGTAAGGTTCGGAATGTCGTCCGATTCGAATGCCGCTCAAGGGAAGACGAGTACTAAGATGCACTCAGTGTACTCATAATTTATCTAAATTAGAGTACAGTCCGTCATCCATCGTATTCAAGATACAGGTTTCTTTTTCATCATTATTTGATCATACCATTATGACAACCATGTATATATGCGTTTCTCCAGAATGTTCGCGCGAAATGCGAAATGTTTCTGTTAACACATTATTTATAGTATTTTGCTCGTACGTACGTTCCTGAAATAAGACTGTGGCAAGAGACTAAACTGGCGGAGGGTGGAATATGCCCTGTATTCATATCAGTTGTCAATGAGAGTGTAGCCAAGGCTGATGTAAGTGTCATCTTTTGTTAATACACCCGTTTGAGATGGGCAGTTCACAGGTGGTTCTTTTGGCCAACAATGACGATTCTTCCCTCGAGTGTGAAACTCCCGTCGTAGAATTTTCCCTCCCCCCTCATGATGAAAATTCGGACAATCTCTCCCATTCAATATCTTCTCTTACTCCTGAGTAAGAATATCCATTTTGCTAACATTAAGTTGATATCTCTTTACAGGGATGATACTATAATTCTTCGCAAACGCAACCGTGTCGGTCTGAAGTTGTGCGTTAAAGTCGACGAGGTCAGAGAAATGAATATTCTGAGCCTAATTCTGAAATGGAAAAACGAACTGACCAGTATGACATCGGATAAGGGTCAAGAATGGAGAGAAACCAGAGTCAAAGTACTCCTCGGCAAAAGTTGAATGTTTTTTTTTCAAATTTTTCTTTCTTGCATTCGTATGTGTAAATTTTCGTTTTTCATGCATAATTATACACCTGAAAGATAAATATTATAATATGTTGCACGATGGAGTCCGAGCGCTAGTGTTACACTGCAGTATTCATTTTATGAAACGACTCGTTGTACACAGAGAACGCAGATGAAACAAAAAGCAAATTATATCTCAGGCAAATCGTTTTGATTCTATAGAATTAGATCTAATTAAACCTAATAAATTAGAATCTAATTTGTATTTTCTAAAATCTAATTAGAAGTGATTCTAAATAGATTATGCTTAGATCCCTTACTAAATTTTTAATCTAATTACTGCTGCTAGACAATTTTTGAAATCCATACTCTTTCATTTGTTGGGAAGACCATGGGCAATAGGTCTTTCGTTTAGGCCTATTTACAAATATCTTATGAAAGTATTATCTAATTGGAAAAAAAAAGAAAAAAATATTATCTAATTGGACAAAATTTACAAGATACTAAGCCAAAAGAAAAATGGGGTTATTCACAGTTGGTAGTACCAACTTGATAGAACTAAACATGGAACAAAATTATTTTAATATATAGTCACTGCTCGGATTCATCGTTCATGTAGTGCTGTCAAACTACTCGGGATCATGCTCTCAAACTATTCGTACATTCCAAAAACATTGGCTAATTAATGTCTATATCAAGTATTTAGTTTTTTTCCTGTGAATAAAAACGCACGCTATATTATTCACTTTATCAACAACAAATCAGTGTGTAACAAATAACAAAAACAACAATAATCAAATTGGAATATACGTGAAACGAAAGTGATCAAATTCTTGACATACGGAATAAAATTAATCGTCGAATTTTGTCCTCTTGCCAGCTCCACCACTTCCTCCGTCGAAACTTCTCTTGAATCCTCCTCTGTCACCACCTCGGAAACCGCCTCTATCTCCTCCTCGGAATCCTCCTCTATCACCACCACGGAATCCTCCTCTATCTCCTCCTCGGAAACCACCTCCTCGTCCTCCTCTATCTCCAAATCCGCCTCTTCCACCACCACGTCCTCGATCTCCACCGAATCCGCCTCCTCTACCACCACCAAATGCTCCTCTTCCTCCTCGATCACCAAAGCCGCCTCGTCCTCCTCGGCCTCCTCTATCTCCACCTCTTCCACGTCCTCTTCCGCGAGAACCGGGTGCTTGAGGAAGGAATCGCTCAACGGGAAGCAACTTTGCCGGGTCAATGTACATCTGCAATTAACCAACATTATGACTCTTCGCACACATTTATCTGACGCAAACGCGAAAAAGTTGCAAACTGAGAGGGTGCGGGCGAGTCAGAATAGTCAAGCTTAATCGCATTTTCAAGAATTTAAATATTTTTGGGACACCGCGATTAAGTGGGTAAGAAAGACACCACTCAAAAATTCTTCAGCGTGGGTTGAAATTTAGATTCACCCTAAAAGTAATTCTGTGAGTACATCCGCACGGCTCCTCGTCACTAAACCGGGCATCATATCTCACAAATCAATCCAGAAAGGGAGCAATCTTCAAAAAAAATTCACAAGCTTTTGGGGACATGACAGAACCGCAAAGAGAAAAGCGCAAATTCACATTGGTCTTCTCCGGGCAATAATAGAGCGTCCAATTTTTCCCGCAAGATGTTCTAACAATTAGCATCGATTCCTGATGGTTTCAGGTTTCTAAATAGATTTTGAAAATTTTTCACAAATCTTTCCTGGTCGTTTTTATAACTTGTTACCGAGACCATACGATTGCTCTTGGAATTGGTATTCTAATGGGCTACTTGGGCGATTATAGAAAAAAAAATATAGCGGGAGTTATAGCGATTTGAGCAACTCATTTGAGCTTTTGTCGTTACGCTGTTGCCATACCCTCTTTTTTATGAATCTCTGAGCAACTGGGTTCATTTTTCTGAATTTGTATCAGTCAAGTTCGCAAATAAACAATATTTCGAAAATTATCGATCGCAAAAAGTATAGGATGGTCCAAGTGCCATATATTTGTAGTAGTGTGTAAATTTCTTAATTTGAACAGGTTACCGCTCAGCTATGTTTGCGGCCATACAAGCAGTATTAAATTAACGCATTTTAACACATATAAACAAACTGCAAACCTTCTGATTTTCCTTGAACGAAGAAGCCTTGATTCCATCCGATAATTTGACGGAAAATCCCTGTAAATAGTACATTTGTCTTGTTTTTTTTAAAATGTTAATTATTACTATTGGTGTGTGACCAATTAATAAGAGATGGTACAAGCCAAATTTTTTTCACAGATGGCAAGGCCGGATAAAAGCATTGAAAGTGAAAACATATGCTATTGTAAATGAAACATGCTATTGTAAAAAAAAGCTACTAACATTGTTCTTTGGCCCTCCGAAGATTTCGTCAACTTTCCCCAGTTGCTCTTTGTTATCGAAGTAGATGGGCGCGTTGAAGTAAGGGATTTTTCCACAAGTGGTGTTGCAGACGATATCATCTTCGCAAGTATGAGTGAAGATTCCAACTTCAATTACCTGAACAAAATAGATTTTTTTAAAAACTGAATTAATAACTGACGTTCTTGGATTTAGAATAATTAAACCCTTTGCATTTATGTACTCACTAAAGTCAGGGAGTGGCTTTTGTAAAATTAAACAAATGTTCATATTCAGTTTAAGCATTTAATACAATTATAAAGGTAAAAGAACATTTTGAACTACTCAAATAAAAGCAAACCTCCTCAGGGGGACCCTGGTCGAAACGCCCGCCGCCTCCAAAGCCACCGCGACCTCCACGACCTCCTCTGTCACCTCCTCGTCCACCACGAAATCCTCCACCTCCGCGGCCTCCGCCGCCGCCACCTCTACCACGGAATGACATTCCTGATTGTATCCAAATTCAAAAATAGTGTAAACATAATAAGATTTTTTGTGGGATTAATGCATATAGAAGGAAAATTGCACAAATAAAATAATCAATAAAAACAGAAAAACTCGAGGAAAACCGAGTCGAAAATGCGCGCGGGGGCTACCTGAGCTACCGTTTCACAATTTTGCCCAATTTTCCACGTAGGAGCTAATATTTTTTATTTTCCCTGCCGCAAATTTTTTTATATGCATGTTCGTTAGGTTGCATGCAATTATTTAGTCGAAACTAATGTAAGAATTACTATCCTGGTGTTTGGTTCCATTATCTAGTTTTACTTTCTGTTATTAAAATAGCTAATTAAATGTTTGAAAATGTTAAAAGTTAGGGGGTTATTCTTTCTTTATTATTATTTTTTATAAAGATTTGTTTATGTTTATCATCACGCCCTGTTTTTTCTCCATCTTGTATTAATGCCATGCCTAGGAATGGAAGAATCGTTCTCTCTCGAAAATGTCTAGTTGTTGCACGGAGAGTTCAGGAACTTCTCTCCTGCACTTTCCTTTCAGTCTCACAAATATCGATCAGGAACTAGTAGCTCCAAAAAAACACTTAAATTTATAAAAAAAAGTCGCAATAAAGATTAGTATGTATAAACACTAGTGACTGGTCGCAAAGATGACTTCATTCTCTCGGATAGTGTCGCATATTTTTTAGAGAACAGGGATTCTCACATTTTTATAAATCTGATTATGTGTGAAATTGGAACACCTTGTAATGTATTCCAAATATCAGTTCGTCTGCTCTTTTATTCGTTCAATCACATCTTTTCTCTTTCTCTTGACCCGTCTCATGCGTGCACCTCATTGTATTATAAGGGAAGATGGATACTTTGATATGGGTTCTCCGTGATAAGCGATTATCTCTATTCTTTATCAAATATCTCGTATGTTGGCTTCTCTTCAGTCAATCCCTTGCTTGCTTCTCATCTCAGCTCATTTCTGCGCATTTCCGTACTCTCTCTTTCCAATCTCAAAACGAGCACCGCGATGAAAATGTTAAATATGAATTAGGAAGATTCGCAATACATTTGCATTGCTTTCATGTGTTTGTTCTCTTATAATAATAAAATTTGCAGATTGAACGCTTTTCCAAAAACTTTTCCACAAATCTCTGAGACTTTAATCCCATTAGCGATAATTGATTCCGCTTAGTCTTCACCGCGCGCGACTAGTAAGGAGCACGTCGACCGCCGATCCCCCACTCGTAGTGGTCCCTCACAATGAGGGCGCAATATCAGAGTACTCTAGTTTATAATTTATCTACACCCAAGGCGCGACTATATTAATTGGAACACACGGAAAATAGGAGGGGGTGGCTCTCACCTGTATAACGTGAGTTAGGATAGATTGGCTATGATTGGGTGCCGATAATTACAATATATATTTATGGATTATCAATTGTGAATTTCGCTGCTCTTATCTTGCTCTAGAAAAACAAATATTTTAAATATATTTGTCTGTCCTTATCTAATGTTATCACGATAATGTTATTTTTCTATTTCGATGTAACCAATTGATTTCAGTTGCTTAATTGGCTATTTGTGTATGGCCAGTGTCTCTTGACGCTGTCTTGACGTATTTGGAGTGAAAGTACTCCCTTTAATGAAGCCTCTCCCGAATGAAGAAGTGCCCCTTACACATCCTTCTACTATGAGGTACTCATTATGATTGGAGCGAGTCTTGAGTGTCTCTATCCATCTATCCTTCCTGTCTCTCTTCCTCTCTTTCACTTCTCTTCTCTTGATTCATCTTCTTCATTCCAGTGCTTCTTCTATGGAAGGTGCTTCGTCCTCTATGGCAACTGGAGGGGATATCCAAGTAGATCAAACGAAGAGAGAAAATCGACCGAGTCTACCGACCACGAGTCTTCCCGTTAGTGAACCTCTTATTAGCCAAGTTTCTCTTCTAATTATAATATTTGGTAGGCTTCTACTCGACTCTGCAATTCCCTCCGTACGATAGTCTCCCAGAATAGACGGAGATACAACGATGACGGATTCAACCTTGATCTCACTTGTGAGTGACCTCTTCTTATCTTGTAGTCTGGGTGGGAAGCAGGAAAGAACATGATAGAGAGAAAGAGCGAGGGGGGGGGCAGATATGAAGAGGCGGAGTAGCAATATCGTCTAGCGTTGCCCCGAATAATTCTGGAAACGACGATTAAATTTGATGAGCACCAGTAATGGAGATTATAAGTCCAGTTTATTTTATTTTTTAGGAATATTTGTTTATTTTAGATATCACGGATCGCATAATTGCTATGGGTTATCCTGCCGACACGAAGGAAAAAATCTACAGGAATAGGTATGAATGGAGGAATGAAATTGATCCAAATTAAATTGCAGTATGGAATCAACAGTGAAGTTTCTCGAATATTATCATAAGGGTCACTACAAAGTGTTTAATCTGTGAGTAATATATGATCCTTTCGTTATGCTAATCTACTGTTGCAGACGGGGTCAATATGTGTATGATACTAAGAAGTTCCATGATCGAGTTCTATCTTTTGAAATGGTTGATCATCACCCTCCCAGACTAGAAATTATGGCTCCATTCTGCAGAGAAGTATCATATTATCTTTATAAGCAAATAACAAATATATTGAGGTGCACGAATACTTGAATGCCGATCCTCGCAATATAGTGGCTGTTCACTGTAAAGCAGGGAAGGTTGGACAAAGGATCAACTTGTAAAGGTTATTGAGAGGGAATTGTTAAGGGACGAACAGGAGTAATGATATGTGCGTATCTGTGCTATATATCTTTCTACAAACTCCCTCGACAGAACATGGATTATTATTCAATCGTACGCACTCATAACAACAAGGTGAGGTTTTCGAAAAGGAAGATCTTGAGAAGAAGAAGTGATTTAAGGGCGTAACTATACCTTCACAACGTCGATATGTGTACTACTTCTCCCATCTGAGAGAGAAAGGACTCAATTATATTCCTCTCCGTTGCGAGCTAGTCGGTATCTTCCTCGAGAGACCTCCCAAACAATCGAGTGAGCACACAATTTGTTTGCATTATTGTGAGTCGTGTACAAAAATCAATCGTGGATATGCATATTAGAGTTCCACTCCGTCGCCGTTATTTTTTTTTTAATTGAAAGTGAATAAAAGAAAGGAAGATGTGAAGGAGAGATGACCGAGCTGGCTGCTTTCACTCGGTGACGAAGCGATCCATCTTAACTTTTAGAGACTGTGAAGGAAGAGGGTATCATTGAGTTAAAGTTACCCAACTAGGACAAATTAGCATTTGAATGCGCGCGAAAACTGCAACCGCTAAGTAGCGACCAAGCAACGAATGACTATATTTTTAATTGAATTAAATAATTTACTTTATTAAGTTTATTGATATATTGTTATTTCATTATTGAATCTGGAAAGACCTATGCTGAGGCAGGGAACGGCAGAATGTGAAAGTGGGCGGAGCCACATCGATTAACAATTAAGTCTAATAATATTCGGGTTTGAATTGCGCGCGCTTGCCTGAATCAGTCCCGGCCCAGACGGGGTGTTCCAGGCCGCTTTATAGTAGGGACATTCACGTGAAAATTCAAACTCCATTAAAATGTCCTGTTTTTTGTTTGTCGTTCTTTAATTTTTTGTTCTATTAGATAGAGCAATTTCTCTTGAACAATTATTGATACATATATAAGCATTTTTCACTTCACAGGGAGCGTACTTATCACTTTTAGAATTCTGGTATACTGTAGCCGTGCCTAATTCGGTAAGTATGTAGCTGAAGTTGAGAATTATACATTGTAACGTTTTCACAGGGTGTAATTAACCTGTTAGGTGCATGAAATATGAACAAAAACAGTCGTAGTTTGCAAACAACTAGACATGATCCCTGATTTCATTGACTTTTTGACGCTGTTTTTTATAAGGTTTGCGAACTTATTAAAGGGAGAAGGTTGGTAACACGAATATAGGCTCAATTATCATAAGCGAGCGGCGCGCGCCGAATTGTATCTTCATTGCCCTTCTCTCCATACGCCATTACCTGCCCCCCAAGGTAGTTGACTTATCATACCTGAGTTTAAAAATTTGACGAAATATATGAGAGAATGAGTTATGGGGTGGTCGTAGCACCGGGGTTTGGGGGGGGGGGAGGGGGTTGAACTTGAAACTCGATAGAGTTCGGATTGGCTATGCTCTATTATCATGATGCTACCTACCAAAACATCAATTTTCGGGGGTGCCAAAGGGGCCATCACCATAAAGGGTATCGAAACCTTGCTTGAGATACATTTTTTTTGTTCAATTTCTCCCAAATGTGGTTTTTTTCACAAAGGACCTTTGATTGCCGTTTTATCGTAGGATTGTTAATTTTTTTATTGTTTCAGGCTTTCCAGTGAAGAAGGGATTGGAAGTTCGAGTTGTGAATGGAGATGTCACTGTTTTCGAAGGGAAACCGATTTGTCTATCGAAGGAGGAATGGGAAGAAGAGGAGAAAGTGTGGGAGAAGGGAGTGAGCAAAGGAGAGGATTCGTACGATGAGAATAGTGGAAGAGGAATGTGTCTATCAAGGTGAGGATTGTAGGGAATCTCGTATATGCACTGCAACGGATTGGTTATGAATTGGTGTTTAGGAGAGCTTATGGATGGGAAGTTCCCACGGACAAACGAGTGTTCCTTGAAGGAGATGTACGACTAGAGATTCATTCTGTCAAACCACTCAAGAATAAGGTATATCATTCGTTCCTCACTCTTGTTGTTCACATTGTTTTTCCTCTCTCAGATCGGTCACTGCTGGTTCAATACCATGTTCACGTGCAAAACCTTCTGTGGAGGAGCATATTTACATGGAGATGAAGCGTTCCCTTATCCACCTGGTTGGAGAGAGAGAGGGAGGGAGAGAGTGGAAGTGATTGATTACAGGAGGAACAACAATATCGGAAGGAATGAATATGAATGATAATAGTAAGAAGGGAGGTAGTTCGTCTCTACCAGCAAGTCCACCTTCCACTTCAAAGGTACATTCCATTCATTTCATTGAGTGTATATAAGGTGCATTCCACTGGCACCAGCCTGCATGTTTCTTAGCCCTTGTAAAGCTGGTTGAGGGAGAAGGAAAGTTTGCGAACTCGCAAGTACGCAGTGAGGAGAAAAATATAATCATAGAGAGAAAGATTTTTTTTACGTAAATGTCTCCGTTTTCAAACTTTTTTTTGTTCGGCGATCGATTTGAGCGGGCTACCAACGCACAAATTGTGTATTCATCTTTCGTTACTTAAAAATTGAGAATAACTATGATTTTCACATTCAGCAAATATACTGTAGTATAGATACGGGTTATGTGGCCTTTTCATTTCGAAAAAAATCTAACAAGCAATACAATCGCTAAAAAAGGCCTTAATCTCAATTAAACGTTTTGTATTAGTATAAACGGTTGTCGAGATGTATCTAGTCCAAAACAGAATGAATATCGCGATCTTTGATCTACTGTGACAAACCAGATATACATTTTCATGACTATTGAAATAGCTGATGCGATCAGCACCCCAAACTATTCCAAAACTATTTCTTTGCTCAAATTATCGATTTAACCTTGTGCGAACTTTTCTCTTTCGCAAACGCAAACGGACTTGCCATTGAGATGGGAAGAGAAAATACAAGTGAATGTCAGACATCTTCAACCGATTCAAGGAAAGTATCGAGAACTCCTCGACTGAGTAGCGTCATGAAGAAATGTACGAATTTGTTTATCTTTTGATTTGTAAAGTATTACTCTGGTGTGCGGAACAGTATATTGTAAAGTTATTTTGCATCTTAAAATCACTGGATGAGAGTTATTGCTCTGCTCGATGTGACCCTTTTGATCACCGGACAAGTTGAAACCCGCACACCAGAGGAATCCATTGAATGTGTAGGAATGATTGTCCGTTTTAGTCGCTGATCGAAATAGTTCGGAAGCGTCTATGAGTGAGAAAGAAGATAAGAAGAGCACGGGCGAGGGAACGAATGAAGGCCATCCGGATAGAAATTCCATCGCCAATCCATTCACTGTCAGTCTTTCATGACTAGTCCCATTCTTATTTGTTGGAAACATATTGTTCAAATATACTATCTGAACTGTTTGAGTCAGGAAGAGAGAGAAAGCGAGAGAAATGCCGACTATATGCCTCGGCGTGGAATTTCGAAATGATAAATTCAGAATAATTCCTATTTTTTCTTTCATTTCGAATGCGTTTTCGTCAGTAAGACGAGCGGACAAGTATGCAAATCGTGTGGCGCGTGCCTTTTGAAAAAAAAAGCGAGTGAAAGGAAAGTAAAAATTGAGAATTTTCTGTGATTGATCAGGTAATTTAAATAATATTGTTTATTACTTTGTAGCTTGTGAAACCACCTGGAATGGATGAACATTGCCCTGAGAGCTCGCTTAAACTCATCTATGGAACATCAGAGAGAAAACCGTCAGTTTATTATCTCATCCCCAATCATATTAAATATGGCTCTAATCGGCGGTAAGAACCGCTCTGAATGTGCAGTGTGGGATAGAGAACGACAATTAAGAGGGAGAATGCTCCAAGGGCCAATAAATATATGTGAAGAGCCAATATTTCGAGAGAGGGGAATTAATTTTTTTTTAAAGTAGGCCGGTGGAAACCGCATATAATCGAATACTATGCGAAAAACGCAACCCACGTTTGGGCAATTGATTTTTACGAGAGCAATCCACGCTGTACTGAGTATTCATTCTCATAAGGTAATGCACATTCAATGGATTTCGAAGAATACGGATCCTAAATATTTATTGCGCGGTTCCCCGTTTCTTATTTTAATATATTACGATTGAACATGGAAGTATGGAAGTATATTGATTGGCTTGATTCCATCTTGACCATACCTGAGCGCGCTTTTCCCTACGGAGGACGGGTCGCCGCCGCGTCCCGCTCGCTAGATCTATTAGAGGGTGTGTGCTAGACGCGACGGGATAGAGAGAGGAGGGGGCGGAGTTAGGGAGGAGGCGCGGCAAGGAGCTCCCTGGCTCAGGTATGATCTTGACATATTGCCATTCAGTCCCCGAGAGGATATCGAGAAGATGATGATACATGCACACACGCATAATATGGTGTGTGATTCATACAATGAACGACGTCTTTCTGTTCAACAAGAGGGAACTCCAATTGAGAAATCCCCTTCTGGAAGACCATTCGCTGCGGGACCCAATTGTATCATGAAGAAGGAGGATGAACATGTCACGGTAATACCTATAGAAACACTGGCATTTTGTAAACCGACCACCACATTTTTACTTTCCTGGATTACTTTCCTGTGAACCATAGTACGCACATTCACCAGCCTTTTTTTAAAACCATTTTTGCCGTTTCGCGGGTCGTTTGTTATATTTTCCACTATTTTACGTCAATGAGTCGGTAGGGAATGCAATTGCGAATATTCCCCTCATTTAGTTAATAAAGCGAAGTCAGAGGAGTTGATTGGTTTTCACTGAACCATTCTGAAAACTTTGGCACTGTGACATGACTTTTTAAATAGATTTTTACCAGCCTATCTCTTATTGTTTGGGTACCAAATATTATAGCGCGTTGCGGACGTACCGCTGAATCTTTAACTTGAACTTACTTTCTAACTTGTCATCAGGTGAATAGAGCTTCATACCCTGAAATATACTCGATCTTCATCGGAACCTTCCCAAAAAAAAGGATATGAAGGCTTCTCATTCATTGATTCCAGGTCTTTTCTGTTCTTGAGATGGACAAAGCTTGCAAGAACAATGAACTCGATCCTGGATTCAAGGTATACTTTCTAATGAGTCGAATGAAGGATTGTAGGATACTTATCGACTGGGATACTATGAGAATACATATTACAGATGATAGTGGTGACTCGTTGTCTATCGGATAAGGAATCTGATGTTAGATTGGCTGATAAATTCCTTGAAGTGACAAGAGAGAAACAGGCAGAACGAGATGAGAAGAAGAGGGAGAAGGTAGGAAGAAGGGAAGAGGGGAGAGGGGTACTCTATCTCTCTCTCTATTCAGGTAGAAGCACGTCAACGTCGTCTTCAATCGGGAGGAGGAAGAGGAAGTGATGAGGGGGCTGATACGGTGTGTGCATCGAATAAGGAGTTTGGTGATCCACGACAGGATGATCCATTCCTAAAGAAGTGAGTACATACGAGGGAATAAATGTAATCCATATATTGTAGATACTTCTATCGTCAAAGAGCAGATTCCCTCTCGAGATATCCCTCCCATAATCACAGGTAAGAAAATTGGGGTTCATCACAAACCGGCAACGACTCATTTTCTCAAGCATATGCATTCTACTAACAATATATCGACCTTATATCCGTTTGCATTTAGTTTCGTGATTACAATTTGCATGTAGTTAGTTGCCGTGTGTAAGGACTTGCGAGAGAGCGAGAATACACGAGTTTATCTCTGGTTGAGAGTGAGGAATGAGGGTGAGGCTCGGCCTTATATAGGCCGAGGCGGATAGGGAAATGAGGCAATTAGATCTTCTTCATTGTGGCTCGTTCCGACTAATCTTGTTGGTCGTCTCGAAGTCGATGATTCAATTAGAAGACGTGTAGACTAGAAGAATATCTGCAGACTGAACCCTTTATCCCAACTCCTCCCCAAGTGGTATCTCCACTTCTGTCTGTATCCCATGTCTCAAATGTCACTTCTTTACATACTTTATCATTTCGGGTTACTCTGACCCATGGGATACGGTCTTGTACTACTGATCCATGTTGTTGAGACCATCGAAGAAGTTTTCGGGGTCTTCGTTATTTCCCAGTGCAGTTGCAACTGACTGAGAGGCCAATACAGTAGGGGTGAGCAGGGGATTATTCAGCTGGATCATATTAGCCTGTGTAGGCATGAGGGTCGGGTTGGGTGGTTGGATGGATACGGTCGGCACGGTCAACTTGTTCAAGCCGTAGCCGGCAGTCTGTGGCGAGGTCACGATAATCGGCGTCGCTGCCGAGGGAGCCATCGCATCAATCGAGTCTTTGAGGGAAATCACCATTGTGTGCAGGTTCTGTAAGATATACGGTATCAACCTCTGGATAGGACCGGAATATCGTTACTTATTGAATACCGTACTTGTAATTGCCTGCTGAGTGCGATCTGTCCACCCTGCAGCTGGGCGAGAGAGCGAGAATACACGAGTTTATCTCTGGTTGAGAGTGAGGAATGAGGGTGAGGCTCGGCCTTATATAGGCCGAGGCGGATAGGGAAATGAGGCAATTAGATCTTCTTCATTGTGGCTCGTTCCGACTAATCTTGTTGGTCGTCTCGAAGTCGATGATTCAATTAGAAGACGTGTAGACTAGAAGAATATCTGCAGACTGAACCCTTTATCCCAACTCATGTTGTTTTTATTGTCACTCCTCAAATATCCGGTTGGTGTAAAAGTTTCTGGGGTTTTTTGCAGTTGCCTATTATGCGAGTATTTCTGCTAGCCCGCCATCGTAATTAATTTAATCATTGTTTGGATGATTTCAAGTTCGATGAAGGCAATGTCCTATATTAATGGGGAAAATGAAATGTCAGGCATTTGCATCAACCTAACAAATTCATTGACGATTTTATATTAATAAATGTGAAAAATATGGGGTCTAAGAAATGTAATCCGTACTATCAGATGTCCTCTCGTGAAGTATTCTTCTCCTCCTCGAGGAATGGATCCCATTCTCAAAGATTCCTCCATTGATCAACCTTCTACCGTGAGTATTTCTCCATTCAACCTTTACTATCGATTCACAGTGAAAATTTATGGTCAGAGACATCTTTCCGTTTTAATTCCCTTTCTTCACTATCGTAGTGAACGGGTGATTTCGTGTAGGCCATCATTCCCTGAAATTAGATTTAGAGATGAAATGAGATTTAGAAGGGAGGGAGAATGGAATGTGAGAATTGAGGAGAGTTTAAAATGATTGATTCAGTCTGAAAAAGGGCTTGATGATGAGAATAATGGAGAAGAAGGAAGAAAGATGGAAAAAGGAAATGAAGATTCGATGGAAGGAAATGATCATCTTGATCACGATGTATGTCCGTTTAATGTTTAGTACTATATTATTAATTTATATCGCAATGCAAGCTTACATCGGCTCTTTTATCTGTCACAAAGATGTTATTTCCTGTTTATGCTATATTATAAGCAAATTGATTTGGGATTATTGCTGAAAACTATGGGAACGAAGTGTGAAAACATGATGGGTTCTTCCTCTTTCTCTCAACGAAATGAGCTCGAATATGAGAAAGAGGAGATCTGAGTATGAATATAATCCTCGGAAATCCGGAAGGAAGACTCGTAAGGGTTTAGCGAATTCATGGGAGATACAAGTTTTTGTGTGAATTGCTTCTTCCTTGTTTCATTTTTTTCATGGTTGAGAATGAAAGGCCCTCTATTACAAAAAAAAAACATGATGCTTTTATTTTTAAAGGGATGTTATGGATTTGATATAATGAGCTGTCCAATGGAAAATATTGGTATAGATGTTGAAGGTACGATCGTATCATCCAGAAGAGCAGAAATGGACATCATGCGCTTCCTCAACTACTGTATCCGTGAGTTGTCCCTCCCTCTTCCGTTCCTCTTTCTTGTCATATCATAATATTAATATATTAAGAGTGAATCGGACCGTCCAATTGGAGATGGATCGGAATTGGAAGAAGAGGAAGTTGTGATGGACGAATCTCCATCTCATCATGCATCCCATTCATCGCCTTCTTCTTCTCCCATTCCTACTCCTCCTCTTCCATCTTGACTCCGCCCATTATATCTGGTCCCCATCTACTCCCTCCCCTCCTCCTTTTCATTGCCCACATTCTATTCTCTCAATGCAGATCTGGAGTTTTATTTAAATTAAAATTCGCTTTTTCTTACTTTCCCATTCTTTTCATACTTTTCAAATAATTGTAATTGTCTTACATTGCATAATTCACATCCTCGTTATCATTCGCTATATTCAAAGATTTCACTGTTTCTTTCATTTTTTGATTCATTCGCGTAGAACCGATCATTAATCTAAACTGCACCCCGTAGCCTCTCCATTTTTTCATCGTTTTCAACTTATTTTAGATTTTTGATATAGGATATTGGATCTACAACCCAGCCCCCCCCTTCCATCAAAACCCATTTGATTTTATATGGTTGTTATTGTTTAGCTTTTGTTGAAATAGATTGGATCCGGTGACATGCTCGAATCAATAGTTCCCGTTGATCAAAATATATTGTTGCTTGTAGGGGAATGTACTCCATCCCAGTTTGATTGTATTGAAATGGAAAGAATGAATACATTCACAATCCGTGCTTCTTCTCCTCTTAATTGTCAATGGATTTAGAATGCGGTTCTCTTTCATCTTCTTTGTCTCCCTTCTGCTTCTTGTGTCTGCTTTTGACTTCGAGGATCAAAAGGCACGCAAGAGGTACAGTACCCCTTCTCCCCCATACACCCATGAAATAAGGATCAGATATCTGGGATGTCAAAAACGCTTCGATCTAATTTCGCAATTCTTGCCGGTCATAAAGGAAAGAACACTTTAAAATGAGAGATGGAGAGACGTATGGCATTGATAGATGTATCGTACCCAATGATTGTAATAATCTAGGGGTGGACTAGGCGGATATGCCTTCGGATCCATGGATAAGATGATCCCAGCTCATCTTCGTAAATTCATGAGACTTCAGCAAAAGAGAGGTACGAAACATTCTTTTCCGTTGGTAAATTATCTTTTTAGCCTCTGGCGAAACTTTCTATCGATGAAGAATTTCCTTCCTTGAGTATTTTAACACCACGCCATGATAAAATGTTATTTTATATTCTGCAGAGTAACACAATATAAAGCAAATTGAAGAATGAAAAGAATACAATTTGAAAAAAAATCGAGCTCTAGAAGACGTCGGCGTTGTGAGAATGTGAAAGAGACAAATTTGGAAATGGCTTGAGAAAGATCTTTTCTCTTCTAGGATTTTCTATCCCAGCATGCGATAGAACGACGAATGTGACAAGCAACTCGTTGTTTCGATGCAAATCCCGTATCACAGTGATAGCAAACGAATCTGCAATTTACTCAAATTATTTAAATTTGTTAACTGATTCCGGTAAAACTAGCCGGGCTACGCCCGGCTAGACCCTGCGGGTCGCAAGCAGCCTGCGGCTGCAATGTCGCCGGGTTGTGATAGCCTTATGCGAGTGCTTCGCGCGACGCCGGGTTGTGATAGTGCTATGCGAGTGCTTCGAGCGTAGCCGGGTTATATATTCGAATTATTGGCCAATCCTTGAATGGATAAAATATTCACAGTCGCGGACCGAGTTGGCACCGTCCCTCGCGAAAGGCTCGTTGGGCGTGGCCCCATCCCATCTTTTTTTCGGCTCGCCCTCGTCCCCACGAGCCTTCCGCCAGGGACTCGTAGGTTAGGCTTTCAAACTCCGGGTACTGTATTCTGCGCAGTGGTCAATCCTTCAATGGATGAAATTTTCACAGTCGCGGACCCAGTTGGCATCGTCCCTCGTGAAAGGCTTGTGGGGCCTAGGGCGATCCGAAAAAAAGATGGGATGGGGCCACTGCGTGGCCCCATCCCATTTTTTTTCGGCTCGCCCTCGGCCCCACGAGCCTTCCGCCAGGGGATTATTGCATCATTATTACGTAATATTGCATAGGGATGACGAAATTGGATATCGATTTTTTGAAAATTTTGATTACGAGTAGTTTGGTGCCGAGCACGATCGATTTGGTTGAGTTTCCGGCGAGAACGGTACGAAAAATGAGGTATTACATAATGATGACGAAATCGATTATCGATTTTTTGGAATTTTAATAATTTTTTTATTTACTCTTCCCTACAAGTCTTTTGGCAACGGACATAGGCTTGTACGATAGCGAAAAGGTCGATTTTGAGACGTGAGTGTGACAGACAAACACACAAACAAACAAACAAACAAACAGACGGACCGACAGACAGACACAAAAAAATTATAGTCTCTTAGTAACTGACGAAGAAAAGATGTACAGTCCAGGTTGGTTCCCCAGTGAAAACAATCCGGCCCGGCCGGCCCCAAGCGGCCCCATGCCTTTTTGTGGCTCGTACAGAGAGAAAATTGATATAATCTCAACGGCGTTGTAAAGCTCGTGTAATATACTATCGATTTATGATAGCAGATTTTTAAATAATTCTTTCAATAAATAGTAAGTTGGTGGGGAACTGGCATGAAGTATTGCGAAAAACAGGTAGCAAGATTACGGTAAGTAAAATCGTCAATCTGATTCTTTTCAACTTTTTCACTTTTCCGCAAAAACTGACGCACTTCCACACAAATTTACTATTTATTGAAAGAATTTTTTATAAATCTGCTATCATGAATCGATAGTATATTACACGAGCTTTACAACGCCGTTGAGTATATATCAAATTTCGCTCTGTACGAGCCACAAAAAGGCATGGGGCCGCATGGGGCCGGTCGGGGCCGGCCGGGCCGGATTGTTTTCACTGGGGAACCAACCCGGACTGTATGTTGTATGGGACCGGTTCGGTTCATGTAACGAGAGTTAAAGTTACCCAACCAGGACAAATTATCGTTTGAATGCGCGCGAAAACCGCAACCGCAAAGTAGCGACCAAGCAACGAATGACTATATTTTTAATTGAATTAAATAATTTATTTTATTAAGTTTATTGATCTATTGTTATTTGATTATTGAAAGAAAGAACCAAGACCAATGCGGAGCCAGGGAACCGCAGAAAGTGAAAGTGGGCGGAGTCACAGCAATAAACAATTAAGTCTCCCTACATACCATTTTGAATTGCGCGCGGTTGCCTAGATCAGTCCCGGCCCAGACCGGTGTTAAAGGCCGCTTTATAGGGTTATTATCGATTTTCTAACATTTTTAATGCGCGAGCAATACTATTTCGACCATTCTCTATTCAATGGGCAAATAAAAAAGGGGGGTCAAAATCGTCCTTGTTGGGTAACTTTAACCGACACGGGTCGATTCAAAATATGTAGTAGGGACACAACACAATGAAGTTGGACGAGCTATCACATTTATAAATGATAAGATGGTTTTTAACGATGCCCAGATTTTTTCGTGAATTGAAGGCGAAAACTTCAAATTTATTAATTTAAATTTAATTTAAATTGAAAAAATTCTTATCGTTGAAAAAACAACACTTTTTAGAGGATCTGCTAGCAATAAGAGTTCATGAGAGCAATAAGAAACATAAGGATGGCACGGGGGTTTCCATCGATGTGCTTGCAGGAATAAGTTACTTGTCAACGGACTCTTTTTTCACATTTTTTCGAAAATCAATTTTTGCAATCGGATGAAACAAATCCGACTTCAATCTTAGCAAACACGAGTTATGAGTCCTACTACAATCACTCTGTTCAATACGTATCCCATACATAATGTGGTTTTCCTGGATGCTTTTTTTTCGTTTTTGATAGGGAGGCCTCTCCCTCCTGGAATACGGTAGGTCAGCTATGTGTGGGTAGGTGGGAATGCGGAACGTCGTTCCGAAGAGCGACCTAGAATGACCAACATCGATTTTTAGGAAATCCGGGGGAAATTTTGATTGCCTGAGTATCAGCAGGGATACACTCAGTCAAATACGGTATTTTACACTACGAGGAAAAGGCCGCACCCGTTTTCTCTCAGAAAACCGACATTATTCGACCCTTTTCTCACTATGCGCCGGCCGCGGTCTTTTACCCTCCGGAGGAGGGGGGGGGGAGTAAAAGAGCGGACAAAGTACTCGTTTTCCGCCTTTGTTCCTTCTGATTATCTTGTAAAAGAAGAAATATAATAAAAATATATACATAAGTAACCTCTGTCCTGTGTGCGTCGTTGAGTGTCTCTTAAGGTCGTAATCCGAACGGAATTTTTTATCACATTGAGAGCATGAGAAATTTCGTATCTTAGTATGTACTTGCTCCATGTGACAACTCAGTCTCCACTTCTTGTTGAAGCTCTCAAACGTCATTATGTTCAATATTTCCGTCAAGACGTGTAAATAAGAGAGCGATAATAGGATTTGGCCCACAAAACGCATCCCTCTCAGTTTCAGCATCATGAGGAAAAAAAAGAAAACCTTAGAGCAAAAAGGGCATGAATATGGATGATCATTTTCCACACTGCGGCATCTGCAAATGGGTTTTCTCATTCCGAAGAAGCAAAATGAATTGATAGGTAGGTAAACATACCTAGGCGTACGTGAGCGACAGAACAATTTCTCATTGAGAACATGTCTCTCTTCAGAACGAGCACACCATTTACTCTAGAAAAGACCATGAACAGTTCTGTATAGATTAAAATTTCTTACATCATCGTTCGGAGTTTCTTCATATTGGCTTGAAGATAATATTCCATACAAATCCTCAGAAACTATGTCAACTCCGTATTGTACGGTATGGTATTCACTGTGCGTAACAACAAGCTCTTCAACAAGGCTAGAAAACAACACAAATGTTTTAAAATAAAGTATCTCACTTGGTCTCTAAATCAGATTTTCCTTGTAAATTGTCTTTCTCATCTGCGTATTTCTCCCAATGACTCGATTGATCAGCTGACGGAGACGCATGCGAATCACATCTGCATATTATAAAGACTGTAGTTCGCTACAAGCAAAATTACATCGCGTCTATATGAAAACTGTTGTCTTCTCCTTTACACTGTTCCCATTTACTTGAAGGTTCAGCAGCTGCAGGCATCTCCAGAGAGCATCTACAAACACAAGGTATAAATAACTGAACAAATCAAAATAATGCATTGTAATGAATAGCTTCATTAACCTTTCGGGTAGAATAGCTGACGTTGATTCGTTCACTATGCTATTAGACCCATTTCTATCCGAGGAAATGAAGAAGAACTCGCGAAGGTCATCATACGCTTTTAAATCCATCAGACATCAACAAGACGGACGGATTTTCTGATAGTAGTATTGTTTGAAAATATTAAAGGTACCTGGACATACAAATGAAGTTAATTTGAGAAAAAAAGAGCTGATTCTTCTAAGAATAACTCAAAGAAAACGGACATTTTTACGATTTTTTAAATCGTAAAAAATGCTCCGCTACGCAGTTTAGCCGCTGAGCGCTAAACACAGTAATTTTAATATTTTTTTAAAATAAATTGTTATAACTTGTTCTAAAATGTTAATATATTTGTATTTTATTTTGTAATTGGCTAGCAAGCGTGATTCTGCTTTCTAGAGGAATGTCGGTTGACCCGATAACAGGCTTGCCCAACGGAGATGATTCGTCACAAGAAACGCAGTCAATTATTCCGCAACGTCCTCAATCTCCTCTCGTTCGAGGGTCGCATCTCGATAGATCAACTGACCGAGCTAAGAAACAGTCGTACTTTGTCAATCAATTAGACAATGATCATGTTCAGTTCCCGGTGAAGCGTAAGTTGATATCTGTAACGATGCAATGATATTTCTTTATTTAGGCGGTGAGTTACAAGGTTTCATCCCGCCGGCTTATGGAGTCGTTCACATGCGAGAGAGACTCGATCACATAGTCGACGTTGTGCAGGTATATCTGAAGTTCATTATCATCGTCATTAACAAGTTAGTAAGGCATAATGTCTGTTTAGAGTGTTATCGATGGCAAAGAAGAATTAGTCTCCGAGCAAGAATTACTCTCGACTCATCCACTCAATCTCGAGAAGACTCGATTCACTATGAGCAAGAAAAGTACTTTTTTCAAGTTGAGATATAATATAATTTTGTATTCCATTATAGAGCTGAAACTACAATTCATGGATGTCATACTTGATCGATTCGATGACGATCGATCGCTTCACCCTCAACAATTTGGTACTTATTTTACATTTTAAAAGAGGATCACCTCGGTGTCTATTTTCAAGCAAACAATTTCAAATGACTGTTATATATTTTTTGAGTTATGGCTACCCTATGTATATACCAAATAGCCGACTACGCTCGCTCGTCGGCTAGGTGTCGCCGGGTTGTGATAGTCTTCTGCGAGTGCTTCGCGCGTCGCCGGGTTATGTATTTAAATTATTGGCCAATGTATGAAAGTATAGAATATTCACAGTTGCAAACAGAGTCCCATTGTCCCTTGCGAAAGGCTCGCAGGTTAGGCTATCAAACGCCGGGTAATGCATTTAGGACATAGGCCAATCCTTGAATGGATAAAATATTCACAGTCGCGGACCGAGTTGGCATCGTCCCTCGCGAAAGGCTCGTAGCTTTTAACCCTGTCATGTGCGAACGCTTGCGAAAGGCTCGTAAGGCCTTAACAACGTTTGGGCTAGTGGACTACATTGGAAGACAAAACATTCACAGTCGCGGACCGAGTTGGCATCGTCCCTCGCGAAAGGCTCGTGGGGCCTCGGGCGATCCGAAAAAGGATGGGATGGGGCCACTGCGTGGCACCATCCCATCTTTTTTCGGCTTGTCCTCACTTCGTGGCTCCATCCCAACTTTTTTCGGATCGCTCTAGGCCTCACGAACCTTCCCCAAGCGTGAAAGCGTATTTCTACGCCCTATATTTCTCACATGGGATTGGCGTGAATTCACAACACACGTTTCCCTATTGCTAAATATTGAAAAATTACCAGTTAACATCGATTCTGAACTATAGAAAAAAATTCACGATCGATTCGATTGAGCTTCAGCTTAATATGGCTCGAAAAATGGGTTATTGCATCATCTTTACGCAATATTACATAGTGATGACGAAATTGGTTATCGATTTTTTGAAGATGTTGATTACGAGTAGTTTGGTGCCAAGCACGATCGATTTGGTTGAGTTTCCGATGAGAACGGGGCGAAAAACGGATGATGACGAAATTAATTATCGATTTTTTTTAAAAAATTTTTTTGGTGAGAAGTTGTTTGGTAAAGGTCCGAGGGGTGTACGATCGTTTTGGGCCGAGATATGAGCAATAAAAGTTGAGCGTGACAGACAAACACACAGACAGACAAACAAACACACAGACAACAAACAAACAAACGGACAGACATTAACTTTTTATATTACTTAGTAACCGGTGTTTTTTCACCATGTATTTTGGAGATCTATGTTTCAGAACGTCGGCGGAAATTGTGGCACAAAAGTGTCGCTCGATCTCTCAAGCTCATAAACAAGTTCTTGGAAAAGGAATTATTGAGCTGTGAGAATGTTCGACAGTCGGATTGCAATGAGAATCCCGGTGAGGAAAGCAATTGTACTGAGTCAGTGCTTACATCTTCAAGGTAACGCTACTGTCGGATCTTCGGCTATTCAAGAATCCATCTCAAAGACGGGAAGAGGAAGACCTAAGAGTTTGGTTTTCATCTAAAGAACGAAATAATAATTTCACTTTAGCAAAAGCGATTTTGGATAATTCGACGGCGCCGAAGAAAAGGGGAAGGAAAGCGAAAGAGAACACTAATGAAGGTTTGCGGTTTTATCCTCTAATAGTGTGAGATAGAGTGGAACTCTGGCCCTGTAAGTCTTTAGAAATCTTTTTTTTTAAACCAACCGCTGTGGGGATTCGAGGACCAAAATAGAGGGCATCAGTTGAGTATTTGATCCCGTTCACCGAGAATATATTTCAATCAGATGGTCTTGCTTCCATATCGAAATTGACTCTCCCGGCTCCAACACGGAAAATACCGAAGAAGTCTACAACGAATGATGGTATCTTCTTGTTTGATTCACAACAATAATTTGTACAGGAGATAAGGGTCACAATCACATACATTAATTCTATAATCCCGTGAGAGAGAAGAAATTTGCAAAGGAAGAATGGGTGTGGGAGAGGGCACTTGGGATTTTTCTGATGAAGATCTTGTTACGGCATGTCTCATACTTTTAAACAAGTCCCAATCTTCTTATTTATCACTCTATTGCAGATAAGGCTTCTGCAAATTCTTCTGGAAATGCAGAATCAAAAAAGCCGAGATTCGGCAGAAAAAGGAAAGATGTAGAGATGACAGGTATTTGTTTCGAGTTGAATTTAAGATACGAATGATTTTTATTGACCCGATTTAAGTGTCAGAAACGTCTGAACAGATTATTGATGATAATCAGACGAAGAAGAAAACGAAGAAAAAGCAGACAGATAATGAAGGTGAGTATATCGTTTCGAGTTGGTTCTAATGCGCATGATTGAGATTGCGAGGCTACAATGCCGAAGAAAAGTAGAAAGGACAATGCATCACGAGACGGTTCCGATACAAAGAAAGGTGAACTGATAATGTAATCAGAGGACGAAGGAAGTTGGGGGGGGGGGAGTGAAAAAAAACTGAAACTCTACAAATGTAACACACATCTTTTCATTCTCCACACTCTCTCGCAACTCGAGAGAGTGAAAATGAAAAGGTTGCGGACCGTATAATGAGCTCTATCACAAAATTTACTAATAAAGCGGGAAAGGAAAGCGAACGGTAAGAGAGTTCGTGAAATATAGAGATTCTCTATGCCTCTCCGCCCCTTCGTTGTGAATCTCGATGTTACAACCATTATTTCTAACCCGATTTGACTGTTCAGCACCGTCGAATGCAAAGAAGCCAGCATTTGGAGCTCCTAAGAGAGGTATTTCTCTAATGAATCTATGGATGCATCATCTCTTTGTTTTGTAGGAAAGAAAGGATCGAGTGGAGAGAAGGCGGTTGGTGTACTCAAACAAACTGAAACCTCCGATGAAACAAATACTGAGAAACCGTTAGTATTTGAATTTTAATGTTTTCAAATGTCATAAGTCCTGCTATATTCAAATGCCATAAATCTTGCTCGTTTTTGAAAATAAGTGTTTTTTAGGTGTTTTTCTTTCGTATTTGCCCAAATTTGTCTTCAATTTCGCATATATTAATGAGAGGCTCTTTAACCATGGGAAATAAGTTTAAGCGACTGTACCAAATCTTCGAGAGCGCTCTCAAATTTAAAAAAAAACAGCGGTAATAATTTGGATTCGTATTTTCGTGTCGATGGCACGACAGCTTTAAACAATACTACAAAGCCCCCCCCCCCCTCCATGATTACTATCCACAGATATGGTGATTATCAGTAGCAGAATATCGCTTATCAGATTATAGATATCCGATTTCCAAGATAATGTACCTCTAGATAAAGCTACCGAGGAAAACCGAGAGTATTTGAGTGAAGCGAAGTTGAAGGGCTTGAACTTGATGATTACAATTGTGCAAGACTTAAGATTGAGCCTGCTTTTCAGGGTTTCGTCGGGAGATTTGGTTGATGAAGTAAAGGGTGCGGAACGAATGAAAAGTCAATCGGATAATGTAAATGATAAACGGCTAGAAGTGTATGAGAAGATGGACGAAGATGTAGAATCTGTGACGATGAGTAGTCAGAAAACATCTTCTCAATATGTCAGTTTAATTCCCCATTATTACTTGTGTAAATAAATCATACCGAAATGCAGTGTTCGAAAAGTATGTCAAAACTGACATGAGGTGCCCGACGAGGGAAAAATTTAGGTGAGGTGCCCGAAATAGTACCCGAAAAGTTGAATTTCAAGTGCCCTAGCATCTTTCCGTTGCGAAAACTATTGTAATCAAAACCTTATAATTTTTCGTTGGCGCTAAAACTGCACATGTCAAGTTAGTCGAGGTGCCTTTCTCAGCCATTTCTTGACTATATGGTTAATTTTTTTTTCAAAAAAAAAATTAGAGACTGCCAGGCGTTCGATTCAATCTGCCGCATGGTATAAAATTCAAAAATAAATTAGCTACGTACATTCAAAGTTTCACAAAAATTGGTCATGTCAAATCACATGTCAAAATCGATACGAGCCAATATAACGAATGTGGCATATGATCCGATATGATCCGATAGGTTTTAGATGAACGTATTCATTATTACACAATGTTAGTAAACTATATAGGCGGCCAAAATTATTTTCAATTTTTTAGGGTCGAGGTGCCCGACGGCAAAATGCTTTTGACATGACTTTTCGAACACTGCCGAAATGGGTGATATTCTTTATTAACTATTAATACTTTAATAATTATTTCCAAGTTTTCTTTCTTTGGGGTATGTCCCTCTACTTACCTTACGTTAAACGTTTTAAGGTGCCAATTCCTTTAATTCCGCCATCGATTCGAGATGAGGGAATGGAGACAGACGATGAAGATTGGGAGCCGAATGAAACACCGAAAGAGATCACTCCACCTAGATCAACTTTCCATTCTAGCCAAGACAACTCCCTACTCCCTACTTCTTCATCTTACGTATATATTTTTCGCTACGTTTCATTTTTTTAAAAAATTAATTGCGAATCTAAGCAAAACGCTTACATTTAGTAGAAGAGTGGGTGCAAATTATTTTCGCTCAAAAAATGACAATCATCAAAAAGAGATTTTGCAACCTCATCCACAGGTTCTCTATATCCCTCGCACAGAACTATCAATGACATATTTTTCTTTTGTGAATATATGTTCTTTAATGTACAATGATTTACTAATTTTTTAAGATATCTCAATCTTCTCAATCACTTTTTGGAAGTGTCAGCTCATCTCTAATGGGTTCCCCCAATACTTCATTCTCATCACAGGTTACTTTTTTCTAACTGACAATGAGTATATTGCAATCTGTTCTCAGACTTCATCTTCCCTGCTTGCTCCTCCTTTGATGACTTCATCTTTCAATCTTTCTTCTGTTCTCATTCCCTCTCAGCAACTCGCAACGTCTACTCAAATCCCAACGGTAATGTTCTCATACTTTTAAATGTTGTTTGATAGATAATATGTATGCTTGAAATAATTTCGGAAATGATTTGATTTCAGACTCGATCACTTCGCAAACAGGATGAGGGCGAGGAAAAGGAAAAGGCAATTTTATACATTCAAATTTTAATATAATATTTCTGATTTTTTTATCGAAAATGAGTAGGTTTTAATATAGTTAGTTTCTACTGTTCTGCTTTGACAATACTGTGTTTTGTGCACATTACGGAATGTTGGAATATTTTTTTGCTGACATTTGACAGCGGTTTAGTTTCTTTAAATAATTGTTTCCGAATATGCAACGATTACAGGTACTTCTTTACTTCACCTGCCGGCCAATTATTCACTCCCCCCTCCCCTCTAGTTGAGGGGGAATTCATTTCCCCTCAACCAGAGGAGCGGTCAGCCCGCGGGGGACAGAGCACCCCACCTTCTTCTCCGAAGGAAGAAGGCCGGACTGACTAGAGGCACGAGGAACAATTTCTTTTATAGACATTTGCTCGAAACTCAATTAGTAGGCTCCATAAAATGCAACAGACCGAGCGCAGAATTGAAAGTTGAGCAAAATAATATTATTTCCCTACAAACTCGATAAATTCGTGACCATTCTTCCCTTATTTGACCGCGCTCTGAGTTCTAGGATTCAAGAAATGAGAGGGACCCACGAGCGAGCGATAGGGGGGGGGGGGGGAGTGAATAATTGGCCGGCAGGTAAAGTAAAGAAGGGCCCGATTACAGTACGATCTTTACAGAAACCAATCTTGAGTGGACCTCGTGTAAGACCGACTTTCGGAAAGAAGAAGTGAGACGAGCATATCCACTGTTGAGCTACCAATGTCATAGTTTTTTGGGTTGCGGATCGGCGGAGTGGTTTTCGTGAAAAAAAATCGGCGCTCCGCGCCGTTTGCAGGTCTGTGTAGTGTGAATTTTTCCAACTGCGGATTCCCGGGAAACTATGACATCGAAGCTCACCAGTGAGCATATCATTTATCAAGTTAATTTAATATCACTAAGTTAATTTAATAATAAGCGATATCTGTAAAATATAACACAATCTACTATCTGTTTTTCGTTTGTGCTATCATGTTTAATTTTTAATCATGTTTAATTGTGAATCTTCTACGCTTCCTTCATCTGTTTCGATGTCCAATAATATTACTTCATTTGTCCCTATTAATAAAATTTTAAACATTTTATATGATCTATGTTCTACACAAATATATTAGAGACAATTATTAATGTAATAACTTTATCAACAAGTTTTCCTATGCGTTTTCTCTATATCATCTATTAACTGTTTGTGGATGCAATAAGTGTAGCATATGCAGTCTTTTTCTTCATTAATTCTTCATGAGTTCCTTCTTCTACAACTTTTCCTCCTCTAATGACACATATCTTATTTGCACTCTGAATCGTCGATAATCGATGGGCGATTACAAGTACTGTTCTTCCTTTCATCGCAGTATCAAGCGCTGATTTTACCTACAACAGTCCATCATTAGTAATGCTCCATTAATTGATATTATAATATTGCTTACCAATCGTTCACTCTCAGTATCCAATGCACTCGTTGCCTCATCTAGAATAAGAATAGGAGGATCTTTGACGAGTGCTCGTGCTATCGCTATTCTTTGTCGTTGTCCACCACTATAATCATCATCTTCTTCCTTCAAATTCCATTCATTCTCACCTCAATTGAGCACCTCTCTCTCCCACAATTGTATTATATCCATTAGGGAATGATTGGATGAATGAATCTGCATTTGCTAGTTTCGCTGCCCGTTCCACCTAAAATTCAACCCGAATAATACGTTAATCTAATCTGATTTTTTTGGAAGGGAAAAGAGGGGGGGGGGGATAGACAACATTTGATGAAGTCATCTAGACTTCATTCAATAGTTTTCCCTCCTTTCTCAATCACCTCTTCATCACTTGCTCCAGGTGCTCCATATCTGATGTTTTCAGCGATGGAAGTAGCAAATAAAACTGGTTCTTGTGAGATCAATCCGATAGTCTGAATATTAAATATTAACTCTTGTCTTTTCCTTCAATAATTTAACCTGTCCTCTCAGCCATTGCACATCCAACGAGGTCAGATCCTTCCCATCCAAAGTTATTCGTCCAGCATTCGGCTCATAGAATCTTTCGAGAAGACTCACCATTGTACTTTTTCCTCAACTCAATATATAATAACATATATATCATGTTGAAACAAGACAAGAATGAATGATAGTACCTTCTCCGGATGGACCACACAATGCCACCACTTGGCCAGCAGGAATTCGAAGATTTAATCCATTTAAAACCTTAAATTTTCACTTCAATTTCCAAGTGGATAACCTCCCTATACCGTATGTTCCGGTCTGGACGGATATGTGAAATGCACTCCTTCGAAACAGATTTCACCCCAAAGAGAATGGTAGGGAATCTTTATTCCTCCTTTGTAAGACTCAGATGGAGCAATATTAGCGAACTGAATGAAAATGAAATACGGATACACGTGAAGAGAATAAAAAAGAAGGATGAATAAAGTTACTTGAATGACTCTCGCTCCAGCTGTATATCCCTTCAATGCAGTTCCAAATGTTATTGAGAGTTGAGCAAGACTCTTTTGAATGGTCTGAGCAGTGACTAAGAAGGACATTAGATCACCTGTGAGAAGATATACATTAGAGATGAGACATCATTCCATTACCTGCTGAAAGTTCTCCAGCTGCAATTAGTCCTGATCCTCCATATAGGACAGATACAACGATTCCGTTGAGTAGAAGATTAGTTCCACCCTTAAAAACTATCGTATCCCGTTAATTCTAGTGATTCTCTCTTCTCAAAAAAGAATTACTTGAAATAGTCCGACTCCTGCTCCCAATGCTTCGTGAAGTACAGTTGCTTTCTCTACTTCTCTTGAGAATAATCTGTAATAAAACCAATTTGACCATGTATAGGGGATACATGGGTGCGCACAGACAAATGCTCGTCTGGAATCGCCCTATACATAGTTATGGCCCTACTATCCCTATACATGGTCAAAAAGAGGTGGCAGCCACGCCTGGACACGAATGAGTACAACTAACAAATTTTTTTAAATGTTTTACAGCACGATTGATTTGTTGAGTAAAAATCAATTTTAGGGCTATATCAACATTTTTCTCTTTAATTAATTATCCTACTGAAAATACAACATTATTTAATGTATTGTTTTTGAGAAGTAACGCGTACCAAATATACCTGAGCTCTTGCTGTTCCATGGCAAAAGCGCGCACCGTCCGAATATTGGAGAGTGCCTCATCGGATACTGTAGATGCTATCGTAGACTGGCATTGCGCTCGACGGGACAAAGATCTTTGAAAGAAGGAAACGCATATGATAAATATTATAGACGAATAGTACCTGAGAAGAAGTCCACAGAATGCTCCGATTGTAATGACCATGGGAATAATGGCCATTGTGAAGAGAGTCATTCGAGGGGAGATTCGACACAATGACCACATGCATCCAACAACCTACAATCATCAATCAATCATCTCGTAGATAAATTTGAAATGAAAGACGATATCAATATTCGACTAACTTGGGTGAGTGTTCTCAATCCCTGAGAGATGGTAATCTTGAAACTGCTCTTGAATTCTTGGACGTCGACATTTAATCGAGAGGAAAGTTCGGTAGTCTTCTCAGCATCAAAGAAAGACATATCGAGATGGAGAAGTCTATGGAAAAGACGAAGACGGAGATCCCCTGCCATTCTTTCTCCCAGAATAGAAAGAAAAGTGATGTAGAGGAAGGTGAGACCTGCCTGAGTTTTCACCCAATTAATTTTACTCAAAATAATATGAGAATGGAAAAAGGGATAACAAATAGTACCTGTGCGGCATATGAAGCGACAAGTTTAACAACAACTGGGGATATGGGAGCAAGTGACGCTCTTCCTACCTTAACAGAACGTCTTGATTTACAGTAAAAACAAGGTAATTCAGTAGAATTGATTAAATATAACCTGTGAGTGCTCCTTGACAATCTCCGCCATAGCATCGATCAACTCTCCCAGATATAATGGAATTTGAATGTTGAGCAGAGCGGTCATGAATGCTGCCTCAATAAAAAGTTTTAAACAGTCTTTTTATTAAAACAATTATAAACAAGATTACTCACTATAACGGCGACAACAAGCCAGAATGCATGAGGAGCAATGAGAGATGCCAAATCTCGCAAGGAAAGATGAGCCTCTCGATTGTCTCCATGTATCAGATGATCAACTCGTCGACTTATATTTTTGCATTCGCCTACCCTGCAAAGACTGGATGATCAGATATTTGCGTGAGCCAAACGTGCAAACCTTGCAAAGGGAACAGCAGATATGCTTAGAGCGAGGCCAGAGAGCCTCAGTGACTTCAACACCTTTCCGACATCCAAAGGCCGCTTGAGATAGGTCCGTAGAGAATTCACAATGGGTGTGAAAGTCGAAAAACGCTTGGCAACAAAGACTAGCGAATTAGTTGAAGGTTTGTTCAGAGCGAATTTGAAAACACGGATATGGCATCGCGAGAAGATCATCTCTGATAACACTCCAATATTGGATCGATCCTATTTAGAGCATCCTTAAGTAATCGTCTGAATTGAGAAGCACAAGCGTGCACGAAAAAAAACAATTAACTAGAATTAGAGATAGCGATAAATTAATCATGTTTGTACACATTTATTCCGTTTAGAGGAGTGAAAGATTGTTATTTAAATTGAACAAGGGCCACTATTAATAATCTTGTGAGTGATAAAAATGAGATGTTACTGTTTAGAGCCGCATTTCGGCGAATGTGCTAAAAATTGGTTGCCGGCTCTGCTCAGCTACAATGGACTGTCTATCTACTCACGCTTTGAGCTGATATTTGGCTACTAGAAAAGTACCCACACACCCACTCGCTGCTTTCATATTCAATACTAATCAGAAAATAGCCAGCTTTTATAAAAATTTAAAAAAAGAATCCCAGCCGGAATTCCGGAACATTTCAGAACCGGAAGCCGACTTTTAGTAAATCTCTCAGCAAGCCGCCAATTAGGGACATTCACGTAAAATTTCAAACTCAATTAAAAATTCCTATTTTTCGGTTGTGGGGCTATCGGACATGCAGAATCACGATCCCACTTCCAGCATTTTTGAACAAATTTATTTAAGCGAGATACAGGCACCCATTCTTAGCCCCGCCCACCGTGGTGTAGTGCCAGCGAGTGCATGGTTCATTTGGTCACTTTATTTTCACATGTCAGATGCGAATATTTTCAAATACGTTTCGTTCTTTAATTTTTTGTTCTATTAGATAGAGCAATTTCTCTTGAACAATTATTGATACATATATAAGCATTTTTTACTTCACAGGGAGCGTACTTATCACTTTTAGAATTCTGGTATACTGTAGCCGTGCCTAATTCGGTAAGTATGTAGCTGAAGTTGAGAAGTATACATTGTAACGTTTTCACAGGGTGTAATTAACCTGTTAGGTGCATGAAATATGAACAAAAACAGTCGTAGTTTGCAAACAACTAGACATGATCCCTGATTCCATGGACTTTTTGACGCTGTTTTTTATAAGGTTTGCGACCACAGATTTTGTTCATTTTTTGCATAGTGCTTACTAATGGTCTTAAAAACAAAAACATAATCAAACCGCGAAGGCGCATCTCTTATTTGATCAGATATTCGATAAAAACTGTTTTATGCAAAAGTTTAAACGCTAAATTTAACATGTTTGCGACCACAGATTTTTTTTGTTTTTTTTTTACACGATATATTATCATTGAAGCTCCTCGGAAAACTGAAAATTAAAGAGGCGCATCCTTATACAGTCGCTTAATCACGAATAAACAATTTTACTGTGGAGATTTGAATTCCCGGGCAGGTCGACGTTCATTTCCTGGCACAGACCTCTCCCCGGCTCTCAAATTTTAATTCCCGGTTTGCATGTCCCTAGCCGCCAATCTCAAAGTTTCAAAACGGAGCTTCGCTTGTTGAATATTGCGAATATTCGCGAATTAATTCATTATTAATAATATGCATTATAATATTAAGTCGTATTCCACTTTCTCGATTTGTGTGCTACTCATTTTAACGTTTTCCCATCTGGAATTCTACTGTATCTAGCATCGCATTTTACGTTCTATTGTCTATTCGCGCCATTCTGTACTCGATGACTCGGAAAATTTTTCTTTCTACATTTGATTATGACAGGTTAAATGTCTCGATCAACACGAAGTACTACCCGTATTCTAGGGGCAAAAAGCCCTTCTCGAAATGAGAGGAAAAACCCAGCGCCTGCCAAAGATATACGCGATCCTTTGGGCGACGCCATCGCTACTATCAATACTCTGATGGAATCTTTCGTTCATTCCGCAACAGAAGTGCAGGTTCGAATGTGTTGCACTTTTTTTTGGGTAATCAATATGTATTTCAGATGTTGATCTCTTCGGAAATAGAGGTTATTTGCAAACAAGATAATCATTTTATGTCTGCGATCGTTAATGACAAGAATGCGTTGGAGCAACTTTGCACGAGAGTTTCTCAGATTAATAATACTCTTAAAACTCGAAAGATTCTCGAGGTTCATTTTGTTATCTTGGCATATTGATTTTAATTTAGATTTCGTGTTAATAATTATAGAGTTTTTTTTCTGAACAATTTTGCTCTTATATTAATATTGTTATTTTTTCACAGAATGCTGTGCAACAATGGCATCAGCTGATGAAGAACAATCCAATTACTTCAATTTTAAAATTGGGGTCGAAGATTAGACGAGAAATTTGTTGTGCGGGTAGAGGAATCGCAGCATCTCTATTCATCACCGGTAATGTAAGTGAAGAGAATTTATATGTGTACACAATAGAGAGATAATGAATATATTACATATATGGCATTCTAGATCTACTCGGGATTGACTATTCTGAAGGAAGTTGTTGAAGTTAGCGATCACGATCCCCATTCTGCAGTAATTCTTTTGAGGTAGGACACTGTCGATTTCTTGAAATCAAATAATATTCTGTAGATGGCTTGTTCGACTATGTGAATGGGAAGCAATGGAGAAATATCTAGAGGTAACGTTTGTCCCACATGTAGGTTAAACAGAGTTTATAACACAGTATGATCGGCAGAGGGAAAAAAGTAGCTTGGAAGGATTCGATGAATTTGTCAGTATATGTCGAGATATCCTCGATTTTCATCGTTCTCCTAAAGGAAGGGTTAGTTGATTGCGACTGCGAATAAAATATATACGGACCAAGAGAAAGAGAAGAGTTATAGGAACAGAAGGCGATTGACCTTATGAAGAGGTGTGATCAGCTTAATGAAGCTAATGACAAGACATTTCAAGTTTATGAATCTCAGGTTTGTTTTGAAAGTGTGTGTGAAGTGAATATTAATATGTTGAGATGCTAGTGTATTCTGCTCTCGCCCTCGTATCAAAAGTGGCTGGAATTGGATCACGGAATGTACGTTTCGCCCTCTTCTTCTTTCGATAATTGATTATATCAGATGATGGATCCACTGTACTGCATTGACAATGCATACCAGAGAGCTGACGTATATTTTTTACTTCTCCCTTTCCATTCTTCTATAATAATATACATTTAGGCAGTTGTGAAGAGTAGATGGGCTTCATTCAGTTTCGATAAGCCATTAGATGGATTGAAGACCAAGAGTGATAACACTGTTGATTATTGTGAGTAACATCAATTACGAATATATCAATACTTATATTTATACTTTATCACCACAATGTTCGAGATTTAAGTGAAAACTGCATCAGCTGTAGCGGAATACTTCGAACTACTCAGAATTATGGTGAATGAGTATGTGAGGTTGGTTCGCTATTCTCAAAGATAACTTAATTCAGGATGTTGTATGATTTTTACGATTATTACACATTTATCAAGAGGTCGGGTTAGGTGAGAGCTCTGATGTGCATGGCATTCCAACTGGCTTTTCTTGCTTCGTTGAGAAAGTTCGGGCCAACAGTCTTGCGGAAGATATCGCTCCATCTAGTCATTGGTCGACCTCTTCTTCTTTTTATTGTCGGGAACCATTCGATCACAGATCGGCTCCACTTCCAATTGTCGTCATTCGCGATCTTGTGCAACCAAAACCATTTCCTTTTCTGCGCATCTCGAACAAAGTCCTGAATTCGAGTTGAATCTCGCAACCGCTCATTAGAGACATGATCGAGCACAGTACAACCTACCATCCATCTTTCCATTCGACGTTGAGCCACTGATAATCGATTCATTTGTGAATTGGTCAGAGCCCAACATTCGCAACCATACAATACCGCGGGGAGAATGCAGCCATTGAATAAGCGACGTTTGTGAGCCATTGGGATACCCCGATTGATGAGAAATGAGCGGTGTTTGTGAAATGCCCCATACCCTGCTTGAATTCTCCGTGTTATTTCCCAGTCGTCAGTCCCGTTAATTGTTATCCCACTTCCCAAGTATACCACCTTTTCCTGCAATTTTACCACCTTTCCAGCTACTTTAACTATTCTGGGTAGGGGTTTGGATGTCATTCCGATGGTCTTATCTCCGTTGAGCTGCAGTCCCACTTCCGCCAAAACCTTTTCTAGTTCCACGGCCATGCTTTGAATTTGTCGTTCATCGTGTGAGATAATGACAGCATCATCAGCAAATAGGATATGAGAAAGGAACCGACCATTTATGCAAATTCCCTTCTTAGACCAGTCTAATTGGCGGAATGCCCTATCTAAAACTGCAGTAAAGAGTCTTGGGGACAAGCAGTCACCTTGACGAACCCCCCTTCCAACCTTAATTTCCACCTCACTCCCGTTGACCACCAGCGCATTCTTACTTCCCTGAGAGAGATCCGCTAAGAATGAAACCACCTCCGACGGAATTTCTTCCTTCCATCTCTACCGATCTGAATACTGCTTCTGTGAATACACTGTCGAAAGCCTTCGATATATCCACAAAAAGCAGATAGATCGGCAGCCTGTAATCAACACAATGTGCAATGACCGATTTAAGAGTATGGATTGCGTCAATAGTGGAATGGCCTTGTCTAAAACCCATTTGTTCCCAGCTTTTGTTCCTATCCAAGACCGGCGCGTACCTCTTATTGAGCAGTCCAGTTAATGCTTTCTGTAAAACAGGCAGCAAACTGATTGGTCTGTAGTTTTTAGGTAGAGTAGCGTCACCAGTTTTGGGCAGGAGGATGTTGTATGATCATTAAGTATTACAGATGTTCTATTCTCCGTGAACCAACCCAATACTCATACGTTGGAATGTGCTGTGCAATCAAACTTGGATTTCCACTGTGGTAAGTGGATCCCCCCCCTCCCCTTCCACCTCCTTCTAAAAAGTCTTCTTCCAGGATAACTGAGACAATGACGCTTCTTCTATTTACGAGATTGAGAAGTGAGGCAGAAAAGGACGAAGTTATCTCTGTCAAGAAGTTGATCCATTCTACATTCATTTCTCAGGTTTTTTTGGTTCCGTCAACTCATTTTCTATGTTTATTTGTATTGAAGGATGAAGTGAATAAGACGACGAAGGAAGGAGAAGGAGGATCGTGTCTCACTCCAATCATTTCTAAATTATCGTGTGCTTCTTTATCCCCTCTTCACATTCCTTCTCCCTCTTCAACATGTTCATGCTATCTTTGTCTCGAGTATCGATATAATCCCTCATTCGCTTTCCTTTCTTCCAAAGTCTCTTTCTTGTACAGGTTCGTATGAGGTCTATTAATCTTCATTCACAAGTACCTGTCCACAATGAAAAAGGAATATTTCTTGCAGTGGATATTCGAAGGAAGCTGTCAAATCTCTCGTTTCAAGATACAATGATATCAGAAGTGATTTCGCTCCTCTGCAGCAGAAGTTAATGTATATGTCGGCAGATAAACCAGTGAGTGAGATAGAATGGAATACGGGGATGAAGGGATAAATGGAATTTAGAATTGATGGACCTTTTTAGCGTGCACCTTCTTGGATGTGTGATGAAATGGGCAAATTGATAATATCATTTCTTCTCTCTCCGATTGGTCTATCTATGGGAAGGAAGGATTCACAAAGGACTGATCTACTTAATATCGCTAATCGAGTGAGCACCACATATATTATACACATATGCAATGATTATTCTTCTTTCTAGATCTGTTCGTATTCGTCTCAGTTATGTCTTCCCTATCGTCTTATTCTAAAACATCTGACTCGTAAACCAAAAGATGCACTTTCGTTCCCTTGGATGTCTTCTAAATCGATAATAGTTCGTTCTACAATATCCAGATTTATTCATTATTCCATAGACGCTTTAAGTGTTTATGTATGTATATATTTATGTATGTAATATGTATTTAGACAAGTTTTGGAGATTTATCAATTGGATCGGAAGGACAACGAAATACGACTCCCTCCAGATCTCCTTTCCTTCGTAAACTGAATACTCCCATGTATCCAGTTATTGTGATTATTAATTAGTAATTCTTTTTTGTTACAGTCGACCGAAGAGGAAAAGTGTGGGAGATGAATCGATGGAGAAGGAAGAGGAGGAAGAAAGAAATGAATTCACTAATTATTCCCATCTACTCTATCAGTTAGTTTTCATACATAGACATTACCAATCTAACGTGAATATAACTGTCCCAGAATGGGTCCAACTTTAAATATGGGGGAAATATGTTTAAGATACCTATATCTTGAAAATTCACTTGTGTTTTCGTATAGTCGAATATTGTCGTCCTCTCAACTTTTTCTATTTGAGTGATTGGCGCAGTCGAATATGCGAACAATTGGCACTTAAATCAAATGATTCATGGAAGAAAGCAATGTATTTGAGTGAAAGTGTTGCAGTTTCTACTAGACAAGTAAGTTTACAAAGTGAGAGAAAGGAATTTAAATGCGATGATTTAAGGCACGTCGACTTATTGATGGAAATATTAAACCATTTGGATTCAAGTCGGTTGACGAATTCAAAGGCGCAGTCTCTAAAATGCCTCAAGGTTAGGTCTCCTCTACCCCCAACCTCCACGGGAAAGGTCGACTTGCGTTGAACTGCCGATCACGCGTATCTCCGACTGTTTATTCATGTCTATTGATGTGAGATACAAAATTGGGCACCGTTTCCATGATAATAACAATAAATAGGATTGTCTTTAATGTTCGAAGAGTGCCCCACTGCTCCATATGCCGATCCTTGGGAAGAGGAGGGGGTTAATGGAAAGGAGATGGAAGTTATTACAGATATGACAGTGAATGAGTTAGTAGTGACGATGAGTGGAGATCTATATCTCATCAAAGTGAACTCAATGTATACTCCCATTGTGATTCCTCTTGCAAGGGAGAATAAGGTGAGGAGGAGGGAGGGGGGGGGAGACATCTCTTCTCTTTTCTTCTCTTGCAGTGGACGACCATAATGGAAGGATTCACTCGTGCAATGACTAAGAGTGATGAAACGGCCCAAGCTGGAAAGGAATTGACTGATGCTAAGAAATATTGGGAAGGAAGGAGGAAGGCAGAAGAGATGATGAGAGTGAGAAAGGGGGAGGGGAGGGGGAGGGGAGAGGAGGGGATGGGGATGGGGAGGAGAGGAAAGGAAGATGGTGATTCTAGAAAGCAATGGTTGATATGGAGAGTGATCTACTTGGAGCATTCGCTCCTCTTCTTCTTCCTTCGAGGAAATTAACTAAGGATGGTTAGAAAGAAAGAAAGAGAAGGGATAATATGAGAATGATTAAGGTGAATCAGTGGTAACGAGTTTAATTCGATGTGGAGAAGGATCAATGAAGAAGGATATTGCAAGGGAAATGGTTTCCATTGCTGCCCAAATATCATATACTAAGTTCAAGGTTCAGTCCATATTTCTTTCAGTTATTTCATTGGATAAGAAGTTGTCAGTATGATGGGTGAGAGGGAAATGATTTCAGCCATTGGTCGAGTGTATGGGAGTATTGGAGAAGTGGAGTACCCTACAAATGAATGCTCTACTCGAAATGAAGGTTACTTATTCTCTTCCCTATTTATACTTCCTTTTATCCACAATCTAATCAATGTTTGCAGAAGAATAAGAATGATCAAGGCTGTGGCAAATTGATCCTGCAAACTAAAAATCTTCCATTTGTCTTCTTCGTTTTATCAACGGTTTGTATCTCTCCTATTTATCCCCTTCTCTATCTTTCTCATATTTAATCAGTTTAATTAGATGATATATTCTTGTTATAGGAGTTATCTCGTTCACCATGGGAAGCAGTATCCATTATACATGAGAAGGCTCATTCTTCTCGATTGATCTCCATTCACCAATTATTCAGTCTTCTCAATTCATCAAATAACGTTCGTTTACTCTATCTATTTGGATCAGATAGATCTATACGAAATATTGGGTTGAATAAGCTAACTCCTTGTGACATTTCAATTTCTTTGGTACACGCTAGATATGTGTGAGAGAAAGAGTTTAAACTAAATGAAGTAGATTTATATTATTTCTCATTATTCCTCATTTGTAATGACAATCTGCAATCACATAACGTGGTAACCCCCCCCCCCCCCCTCCTCCCTCTTCTCATCTCTAACTCTCTATTTCTTCGTTCAGGTTCCGTACAGTGCGAATCCTCTCTCTGCTTTCTATATCCTTGATCCAGCAGATAATCTTGCTGCAACTAAGAATCGATTAACTCCAATCGTCGAGAAGGTTTCTTCATGGAAGGTATAATGTAAGAGATATGAATGGAAATAATATTATATTAAGGGAGTGACAGGGAGGGCTCCGGATAAATATCAAGTTGGATCAATAATCACAGAGAATGACTTCTTCATGTAATTATTCTTGTCTCTTATTCTCATTGATCTCTTTTGTCTCTTGAGATTCCTTGGTCATGGAGATGGATTCAAACATCTGAGTAGAAGTGTTATTAGGAAGTCACGATGTAGATCAGTCGTACTTCTTATGGGATGTAGTAGGTGAGACCTCCCCCCTTCTCCCACTCTGATGAGAGGAGATATTCAGTGTACATACAGTTCATGAAGGAAGAGGAATGGATGGAAAAGGAGCTGTTATCGACTATTCAGGTACTCCCCCCTTCCCTTCCCTCCATTCCTTCTCTCTCATTCAGTTGCCTCTTGTCCATGTCTAGTTGGATGTATCTACACAGTCACAGATGGGGAGATTGATAAGTACTTCACTGCATTCGTCAACGATGGATTGGCAAGACATCTGAATCACAAGGATGGTAAGCCCCCCCCCCTCCCTCCCCCTTCCCTCCCACTTCCTTATCAATGATCTTATCAGACTTGACACCCTCATCGGAACTGAGACTTCACTTGGAAGCAATGGCAAAAGCGAGAACGAAAGTAAAACTACCGTATCTCACGGGCTCCACTGTCGTTTCCTACGGTATTCCAATCGATATCAGAGTGAAAAACACTCCATAGGAACCTGTAATTTAGCAATAGTCTAAAATCACTTTCATAAACGAGTATTCTAATTGGCTAGTCATTATACTATATTCATATTGTGATAATTGATTCGACGGGAATTTTATCGTTTATTCCATGACTCGAATTTGATCTTAGTAAGATAATATTCAAAGATTGTACTTCATTCCGAATAATTTCTGACATAACGTTTACCACATCAATTTCCCAAAATCTTTCACAACTTATTCAGTAATGTGTGCGGTATTTTCAGAAATTGTTCTTATCAGTGTACATGTATGAATTGATATTGTAGGAACAGATTGAGCATATAATTATTAGTGTGTATTATTATTAATCCTATAATTTGTGTACATGTATTAGATTTGTACACAATAAAAGAGGATTAAATGTAAGTGCCGAGGTGACGGCTCTCCTTTAGCCCTATAAAGATTTTGATCTCCGTGTTTCCCTCGAGAAAGAGATGGACAGAGCGAGATTATAGCAGGTCAAATGGAATCTGTCATTGAATACGATGGATGAATTAGATAGAAGAAGAAAATGGAAGAGAGAAGTGTAAGAAATCTGAGGTGAAAAGTGAAGTTGTGTGAAGCCATTCTTTCATCTTTCCCTCCATTAATCAATTGAGGTGGGAGGTAGAATGGAAGGGAGATCACAGTTGGCAGTTCACTTCTATTATCCCCCTCTCCTCCATCTACTCCCCTTGTCACTTCATTCCTTCGAGATGGAGTAACATTTAGTATTTGGATGGACAGTGAGTGAATGTGTAAAGTTCATCTGTCCAAGTGTGGTGAATATGCTAAAGTTCACATGTGATTCATTTCCTCTGACATTAAATGAAATCAGTTTATGCAGTCAAATAATCGTGAACACGAGGAAAAATAGAACAAATTTGGTAATGAAGAGATTGGGAATGGAATGATAATAAATAGAAGAGAGACACTCGGAAATGAAGGAAAAGGGGAAGAGATAATGAGATACACAATTAAATAAAGTATATATTTGATTAATTTATATCTGATTATAGCTCTGTACAATAGAGTAATCTAACGTGACTAAAGGCACATAAGGAGTGGCGAGAAAATTAAGAGTGATATGTAGAAGGAAACTGGGAAAAGCTCAATTATATTGGATGGGAAGTACGGGTATATGAGACTATTGAAATTTCGTTCTTCAATTGGTTTCATTATTGCTTGTTCAACGATAAAACTAGCTATTTGAGCTTTTAGCTATGGTAAAGCACATATTGCATCTAATTGATCAATGGAAAAGGTTAAAAAGAGAGTGATGGATCAAGGTGGAGTGAGGAAATAGGATTGTTGCTGATTGGGAACATAGGCATATGTGTTAAGAAAAGGCATGGATTCACATGGTTTCCATGGTTGAATTGGAAGAGTCGAAGATAGAATTGACTCTTCTTCTTTCTTCTTTCGCCCTTTTGATACCGTCTTCCTATTCCTCGTTTGAATTCCATCCTTCTTCATTGCAATCGGTCGTGCTTTCTGGAAGAATATTCATTCACAATACACATTTACCCTCTTTCTCATTCTTCTTCTTTCACTTGCCAGAGAGTTGTATTCCCTATATTGCCTGTTGATACCTGATGTAGTTTGTGATAGAGGCCGCATGCATTGCACACTGGTTCCCCCCTTCCATTCCTTCTCCACAGAGTTGTATTCGTTGTATTACAATTGACACAGATAACTCCTGTTCGCTTCTGAGTGTTCTGAAAGAAAGACCTTGTGAAGGGAAGGAATTGATAGAATGAGAAGATGAAAGGTGTTTAGCAGTGCAGTATGTTGAGTGACAAGAGAGGGATCGGACTCATTCGAGATAACAATCGCCCTTTCCTCTCTCTCTTACATTTGTTCTACATAAATCATTGGTGTTCGGGTCATTTCAAAGAAAAGGATGAGAGGTGAGGAGAGGAAGGAGTTTGATCATGGACCTAATGAGAAATGAAGTGGACATCCATATATTTCCCCATTGAAGGAATGAGATGGGAATACGGTAGGACAAGAGGGAAAACAAGGTAGTGAGAGATAGAAAGAGGTAGTATGAATAGAGAAAGTGAGAGTAGGTGAAGGGGGAATACGGTAAGGAAGAAATGAGGAAAGAGAGGGAAGGAATAAATGTGAATGAATCTCTTTTCGAGTCTTATCTGGATGTGATCTATCCTTCTGGAGGATAGGGAGAGGATGGAGGGGGGGGGGGGAGGGGGGAGGAGGGGGATGGCAGTATATCAGAGTGAGTGAATAATCATCTATCCTTCACTGTGAGTGTCAATGGATGGCGCAACTACTGATATAATCTATTCCCTCTTAAGGGGAAATCGATTAGTCTACAGTGACAGACAATCAATTACATATTTCCCTATCGGTCGTCTCTCGTTTCTTTCATACCCTAAGGGAAGTTGACTCGTACAGAGAAAGAAATTCCAGAGGGAAAGAACTAATGTGCGGTTGTCTATGAAGAGAGAACCGAAAGACTCGGCAGGGGTATGACCAGAAGGGAAGAAGAAGAGATGGTCTAAGACAGTTTCTCACCTGTCTCTTCTTCGGTCTTTCGAGTGGTCGATTATGTCCATTCATCTTATGATATAATCCACATGCATTACACAGATATTGTCCAGCTCCATCTCTCCTCCACAACGGAGTATTCGTTGCACCACAATTAGCACATTCACGGCCTTCGCTATTTGCTGTTGCTGCGGCTGTAAGGGGAAGAATGAAGGAAGGAAGAGAGGGAGGAAGGGGGGGGGACAGGGACTCACTCCGATTGACATTCGTAGAAACTGGAGTTCGACCACATACAGTGGATGAGGAGGATACTGTAGCAGAGGAAGAAGTGGACGATACGGTAGGTCGTTGCTAAACAAAGGGAAGATTGTTAAGAGACACACTATTGTCGAAGATCCTTTTTTATTGACTAAAGTAAACTAAATTTGTAATACTCTACACTTAGATATCTCTTTGTATACTGAAGGGAATGTAAATAGGAGATATATGTGAACCTGAGAGGGAATAGTTGAAGGATGGAGATATGAATTGTAGTCCGGAGTGTAATACGAAGAAGCGAAGAACTGCTGTTGACTTGCTAAATATAATAGGGATATAAACGATAGAAAGTGAAGAAACATTAATAACTTACGATCGAAAATATTGGATGAAGGAATGACTGGAGCTGTGAATGACGATGGATCAGAAGAGGGAAAGGAACTCGAAGCAAAAGGATAAAATGGAATTGTTAGATATTGAGAAGATGTCGTCGATCCTGATGAGAATATGAATGAAGATGAGATAGAATAAGGAAGGGAATACCGTATGGATCAGAGACTTTTCCTCCATTCGAATAGTATAAATTATGTGCACCATACGAAAGAGTTGAGGATTTTGATGGTGAAAAGATCTGAATGGAATATTTAATATATAATTGAAGAATAAGTTGACTCACTTCATCAGTCGATTCATTCACTTTGATATCATTTGAAGGGGAATTATGATGAGTAGGGAGAGGAATTGAAGGATAGAGAAGATCGGAAGAAGGAAATACAGTGGAAAGTGAACCATCTGTTGATGTGGCCATTCTAGAGAGATAAGAGAGATTAACAAGTTGATAGATTAGATGGTTACACTTAGATAGAGGGAATAAAGGGAGAAGAGACTGGAGGGGAGAAGACAGGGTAAGGAGGCAAGAATGGGCGGAGTTTGAATGTGAAGAGTAAGAGAGAGATGGACCGACCAATGAGCATGAAAGGTATATCGAGAATAGAGGGGAGGAGTTTAATACTTTTATTATTTAGAACATTATTGATACTATTTAGAATGTGTGAGAAAAAGAGAGAATTGTTGAGATAGATTAGAAGAGAAGAAAAGACTTAGAAGAAGAAGAGTGGTGAAAGAGAGTAAAGAGATTAGAGAGGAATCTGTGAAGAGAAGAATCAAAATGGAACAGATGGAATTATGGTTGAATGAAGATGAACAGATTGAGATGATTCTTGTGAAATGAATCTGAATCTAGATAGATGAGGGGGAGGGGAGGGAGGAGGGAGGAAGGGAGGAAGGAGGGAGGAGGAGGAGGAGGAGAGCTATCTACCGTGGATCTCGAAGAGAATAGAGTGAATGGCTGATAAAGATTCTCCTGAGACCTCCCGTCAATCTCTTTCCTCCTTCTTCCCTTCTCTTTCTATTCTCAATCATTACCGTAGACTTGAGTCAACTCTCTCTCTTGAGAAGAAAGAGAAAGAGAATCTACACTCTTCTCTCTTTAATTGAAAATCCCTCTCTTTCCTGAATGAGATTCATTGAAATAGAATGAAGTTGAATGGGAATGAGATACAGTAGCTATACCGTAGTCATAATGGTAGCTGTCAGGAGTGGTCTACCTCTCCCTCCTTCCTTCCCTTCCATCCTCTCCCCCTCCCCCTCCCTCCTCCCTCTTCCCTCTCTTCATTCCCGCACATAATCAACAGCTGTCCTTTGATTGAATGCAAATCGGAGATAAGAGAATAGAAGATGATATCTTTCATATTGTAATCCATTTATTTCTGTCTCCTCCCACTCTCTTTCGCATCTTCTTCTCTTTAATATTCTCTTCACCCATTCCCTCTAAGATCGAATACAAACTCAAACTCTTTATCGTTCATTGAAATGTTCTTCTCAATCCTTCTTCCCATTGTATATATTTTTCTCATACTTGGATAACTCAGTCATTTGTATTCAATGGCCCATTCTTCTTCATTCTTCTTCTCTTTCTTCATTCTCTGAGAATCGTCAATAAATTGTAATAATATCTTCTTGATAGTCTTCTCTTTAATCTTCCATCTCTTTCTCATTCGCTTCATTTCTCTTCTACAGACGGTTTGAATCTCGACAGGACATTAGCATACTCATGGAAGGAGAGAGAGAGAGAGAGAGAGAGAGAGAGAGGAGGAGGAGGGGGAGGGGGGGGAGAGACCACTAGGGGTCTTCCTCCCTCTCTCATTCATTTCCACATCTTCCTGTCTATCTACCATTTATCATTCTTCTCTCTCCTCTACTCATTCATTACCACTTATACTTCTGATGATGAACAAAAATGGATGTGGAATACAGTATCTATTAGACATGAATAAAGAGGAAAAGAGTATACGGTAGTTGACATGAATTGAATGGAAGACGTTGGCTGTTCTTTCCCTTGTCATGTCTCTTGTATTAGAATGATCTATCTTCTCTTTCCTCTTCCTTCGAATAAGAACCATGTAAAGTGAGTAAGATAAGATCTATGAAGGAGTGCGAATTGGCCTGTTTCTGTGTGAGTGAAAGAGAGAAGGAAGAATACTAAGGAATGAACAAAGAGGGACAACTTACTATTTCCTATTATATATCGTATCATTCGTGACTATGTCTCAATATGTGAATGGATGAATGAGATACACACGAGAGAGGTCTAATCCACATTTATCAATTCGATTTCCTTCTCAATTCATTCAGTTTTTTTCTATTAAACGATATTGTTTTCTTCTGTCCCTCAGGGGTTAAATGTGATCTCTCTTCCCATTATCATACTATTCCTCATTCTACTGGCACTCTTCCATCTGTGATTTCCATCGACGTCATTTAAAGAGGAAGAGAGGGAAGGGAGGGGGTGAGAGGGGGGGGGGGGAGAAGGGAGGAGGGGGGAGATGGTACTACTCACTCATGAATACTACAGTACTGTGTACATGGTCATCCGTTGTGGATCTCGTGGAGTTGCATAAGAGAAGGAATGATGGGGGAAAACGAGAGTCATAATGAATTATGATCAATCTCAAGTCAGATTGGTCATCCATAAAAGAGAGAAGGAGAGGGGAGAGGGGAGAGGAGGAGAGGGGAGAGGAGGAGAGGGGAGGGGGGGGGAGAGGGAGAGGGAGGGAGAGGGAGAGGGAGGGGAGAGGGAGAGGGAGGGGAGAGGGAGAGGGAGGGAGAGGGAGAGGGAGGGAGAGGGAGAGGGAGGGAGAGGGAGAGGGAGGGAGAGGGAGAGGGAGGGGAGAGGGAGAGGGAGGGAGAGGGAGAGGGAGGGGAGAGGGAGAGGGAGGGAGAGGGAGAGGGAGGGAGAGGGAGAGGGAGGGAGAGGGAGAGGGAGGGGAGAGGGGGGGGGGGAGGGAGACTGTCAAGGTGAGAGAGATGAATTCAGAGGGTAAAGAAAGATGAAGATGATCAGAGGAAAAAAATGTGCAACCGACGAAATAGGAGTTATCATATCTTTCTCTTATTTATCAACGCTGTTTTCCTTATTATTTCTTATCATCAGATATACCGTTTTCTATGAAACCTATTACGACAAAGACAAAGATATTTAAACTTCTCTGCTGTTCAGACCAGCCTTTTCTCACAGAGTATTCCCTCCCTATCATTCTCACCCTCCGCCCCGTCACATTGAGAGCGGTCGTAGCCCAGGCAAAAAGAACTTCCAATACATTTTCCTTTGAGTCGACTTTAGTTTCCATTTCACTGCATATTTCTGTCGACTCAGCTCATGAGTATTTTCATCAATCAATTAGCTTCAATTATCTCATATTTTCTCCTCTCATCTCTCATCTCATTCCCATCTTTCGGAAGGTATCATTAAGTGATTATAGTGTTGCATTCTCGATTCCCTCACTCTCTCTCTCTCTCCAATTACTCATCACTTCTACCTATGGCCTCGATGACCAAAAGACTCCGACTGATGGTATCTCCCTCTCTCTCTCTAATCACTGTCCTTCCTTCCCCTCCTTCTTTCTATCGGCATAAGACAGATCCGACGGATGGATGATTCAAGACCATTTATGCACATGGGGGTCAATCCCTTCCGTATTATTGCTAGTCACAGAGTAAAGAATTGTCAATCACATTCAATTGAAAACGCAGTGTTAATCTACCCGTCTACAGTAATACACAATGAGAATATCGATTGATTGGTAGTCACCAGTTGGAATGAATACGGGTTAAAAGCATACTGGGAAAACTATAGATATATTATTAGTTATTATGAATTATTATTATTATACTCTTAGTTTTGAGTATCTCATTCCATTTTCAGATTGATCTTGTGAGCTTCCCGCTTGTAAATCATTTCTTTGCCATTCCGATGCATCTACAGTACCCAATCCACGAATTTGAACCTACAATATTGATTTATTGAATAATAATATCTGGATAAATGAAATGCGTGGACACTGTAAACTACATACCTCGTCTCCTAAATCATTTCCAAATCCAGGATTTTCGAATGCAACGGTCGGATCATCTCGAGAAACTCCTTCGTTTCTAAATATAATATTTTAAATTGAATTAACTCATTGATAATACCTGTTAATAAAAGAGGAGAGAGTTGTTCCCGATTGATTGAGTCTTCTTCCAACATAGAGAACGGAGACACAGATTATAATTATGAGAAGGAAGATGAAGAAAGGGAAGAATGAAGATGATTCTGAATCGAAGGTTATGGATTACTGTAGAGAGAAGGAGAGAGAGAGAGCTAATGACAAGGGAAAGAGATTGAATGCCTTAAAATCAGAGTAAATGATTATAGTCCAGAGGGAAGAAGATGTTTATTCCCTCCGGTTTATATACATTCCATCTCATACTCACACCAATTAATATTAAGGGAATAATAAGACTGACTTGATGTATTCTGTGGTTCAGTTTGAATGAAAGCAAGAGGTGAATGTCCATACGCATTTGCTGCCGTTACTCCGATATCCCATTTAATATCACTCGAAATATCCAAATCAATATGATCTTCTCGTGTCTTTTGAACCTCAAGATAATGAAATTTGAGAGAGAAAAGGAATGACATCGTAATTTTGAATGGATAATTGAAGTAACCTTGTATTCATCGGAATCATCGTCCATCTTCTTATAGTAGACTGCATAGTAGACATACGAATTATCATTCAGATAATGATCCCATTCCACTCTCACTTTAGATGATGACAATGAAGAGAATTTAAGATTCTCCGGTCGGATTGGAGCCGATTCGTGACCACGAACAAAACAGGCTGAAGAAAGAGAAAGAGATGAGAGAGGGAGAGGGATGGGAAGAGGGATGAGAAGAGAAGGAAAGGAACTTACACATGATAATAGAAGCATATTGATGACATTGAATGGATGAATCGTATGAATCACCTGAACAAAGGGGAAGACAACGAGGTGAAACCTGAAGGAATAAATAGAATGAAGAGAAAGAAAGGGAATATTCACTCCATTCTCAAGACAACAATCTCCATGATCACGATTATCTATTGCACATTTAAGGAATGAAGAAGAGAATCGGGAACAGTTTATATTTGATCGAAGCTGAAAAGGGAATAATAATAATAAATAAGAGAGAGTACTACATACTTCTCCTGTTGAACACACTTCAATACATTCTCCTTCTATTCCATCTTTCTCACAACAATCGAAGATAAGACGAGGATTGGATGGTAATAATCCCTGAATAGAATTGGTTTAATTATATCTTTAATCTGTTCATATACCGTGGAAACGAGTAATTCAGCTCTTGCACTTCCTTCGTCTTCGTCTCTTTCTGCTTTACAAGTGTACAATCCAGCTCTTCCCGTCACATTGTGAATCTTAACCCAATTATTATATCACTCCCAGAAAATACCACTCGTTCATTCACATTTGTAAGTTACCTTCTCTTCACTTTTTTCGAATTTTTAAATTCGACGATTAATGTTTTTGAAGTGACAACGAGAAAGATGCAAAATGATCTCCTCTAATCTCTCCCCTCCCCCCTCTCATTCATCCTTACCACAAGAGTGTGAGAATACGAATGAACAGCAAGAGCACGAACTCGAATCTGACCATTCACACGAACTCCCTTAATTATTTCATTATTACTCTTGTATACGAATTGACTACTGAGTAGTGTGATATGTTCACTCTTTCTTCATTGCTTACATTGTATTCGAAATGGACATTTGGAATAGGAAATCCGTCAACGATACACGAGATCTCTGCTGACAGATCATCGAATGCACGAATTGATGACTTCTGCATTCGAACTGATGGACCGACTAGAAAGGAAGATGATGAGGGGAGGGGAGGGGGACTCACACTTCACTCGTAGATGGTGTAATGCCACATTCTGTCTTCCGTCAGATGAAGAAACAGAGCAAGTCACTGTATCCATTGAATCACTTGCTTCTTTCTCCACAGTGACGAATGGTTCTCCCGGTTCATTCACAATCGAAAATAATTCGAATTTAACAAGAATTGAGAATAACGATGGATTTCTCTAACGTGACAAAAGAGAAGGGATGTAAACTTGGTTCTGATCGACTGGATTACCACAAAGATTCAAAACCATTGAAAATAACGAACGATTTCATCTCCGATTGTGAGATCGAGATTAAATTTCTCGACACTCAATTCAATTTCTTCCAGTGAACAATTGATTGTCACTTTTTCTCCCAACGTGTAAACTGAATCAGATCGAATAGGTAATATCTTGATGATTGGCTCGGGAAGACCGAAGGAATCTGTAAAGGATCTTTTTGAAAGAGATGGTTCACATATCTAGAACATACAGACAATTATTTTACATGTTTGTATGTATGTATGTATGTTTTTAAAGACATGTTTTACATGTTTTACATGTTGTTTTTGTTTTGCATGAATATCACGCCTGTCAGGAGAGAATCGAGCAAGAATTGCAATATTTGGGAATGGGGCAAAAATCGGGAAATGAGTTAGGTTCAATTTTAGGCACCTCTGGGCATGTCCTACCATCCCCAAAGTCCCATTGTCCAGAGATCATTTTGGAGCTCCCTACACCGGGTCGGTATCTTGGATCCCCAACTTTAACCGAGCATATCTCGGTTCTGGTGCATTTCTGAGAAACATTGTTCTGAGAGCAACCCCATCTATTTTTCCTATTGAATAGATGGCTCTATTGACCCAACCCTAAGCTCTATTGATCTACACCGGTCAGAAGTCATGAAATTGCCTGTGGGCTGAGCTACACTCTATGATGTATAACTCAAAAGTTTAGGTAATGTAGGCGCCCAGGTTTATGTTGTGCGTCTCGTCGAGATCCTTCGAATGAGTGGCTTACGGAAAAAATAGGTCCATGGAGACGTATCATTTATCCCCTTGAAATTTTCCTGATTTTTATATCTGTGTGTATCTACACCGGTCAGAAGTCATGAAATTGCCTGTGGACTGTGCCACACTCTATGATGTATAACTCAAAAGAAGTAATTTTACTACAGCGTTTCACACCGACACCGCGCACTTTTGCTCTCGCGGAATGACTTTCTTTTCAATTTCACTTATGTTTCACCTTCATTCGTGTTAAAATTATGAAGTAAAATTACTACAAAAAAAAACAGTTTGGAAGATTTTGGATTTAGCTATGGAATTGATGAGCTAAAATCGATAAAGAGATAAAAACAACGAGTCTTGAAAAGGGAAAAAAGAATGATGAATACCTGATTGTGCAGTGAGAGTAAGAATATTACTAGCAGGAGAATCAAGTCCATTTGATATTTCCGTTGCTATGACATACACTGAATATAATCCATCTTTACGAAGATCTCCCATTACTCCCCATGTTGAATTAGTTCGAATCTGAATGAGATATCAATTGAATAATAAAAGAAAGTATGATCTCACAGTCTGCCATTGACCTTCTTTCTCAGTATCAATGAAGTAAAGAGTATATTGGGGAGGAATAGAAAGAAGTTCATTCCCCATTGTCTCAGTCACTTCATTCCATGTTATATTCACTCTTGTTCCTCTATTCCATACAATGTGCAATCCTCGAGGAGATTTAGGAGACGATGAATTATCTGCTTAATAATATTAAAGAATGAATGGAAGGATGAAGAAATATTACCATTCTCAGAAAGAGAAGTGAATGAAATATTGAATGAGGGAGGAGATGATCCCTCTTCATTGAATGCAATTACACGAGCAGAATAAAGAGTTGATGGAGATAGAATAGGAAGAATAAGAGATGGAGAAGTTGTATTTGTACGATTTAGGAGAGATCCTCCACTAAACAACTGAAAAGATAGGCAGTCATAGACCTATATCATGGAAATCAGTTAGATATGTACCTGGACTTCAAATTCTTTCATGTTTGGAGTATAGTCCCATTTGAGTGATACGGAAGATGAGTTGAGTGATACAACCTCATTGAGATATTTAATTAGACATAATGAGAGAAGAATATGAGAATACCTGGATATTTCTCACTCCAATTGGAATATTCGAGTGATGGAGAGAAAAACAACGAGATAATTTATTGGATTGAGAGAAGCATGAAGACGGAACCTATCGGAGAATCATCATTCAGAGGAGAGTGAGACGGAGAGGGAGGGGAGAGGGAGGGGAGAGAGAAGGGAGAGGAAGAAGGGACTCACTGTGAACGGATTGGAGCACGCAGAATGACATTCTTTATCCACTTCTTCTTGAAGACAACATTGAGAATGATCGTGACCATCCGATGCACATCTGAGATGAAGAATTGAATAAGGGAAGGAGAGGGAGGGTGTGCTCACTTTATCCAATCATTGAGATATGATGAACATGAATCAGGAATGGAAGATGAATTGTGAGAACATATTGATAAACATTCGGGAGATACTCCCAATTTGAGACAACATGATGAGAAGGAAAGGGATGATGAAGGGGCTATAAAGAATGAATTTACAATGGGAATGAGAGGGAAGGAGGAAAGTGATATGAACTCACCATTGGGACAACAGAAAGATTCTTCATCATCTGATTCAGTACATGTGTAATGGACTGAAAATGAGAGAGATAAATGATGAAAGATGAGGAAGGAGGAAAACATGAATAGATAAGACAAACTTGGACATGGATTAGAAGGGAGACCACATATGAATGGTTTTCCATCAGTCATGTAGAGAGGATCTCCATTAACACATACTCTATCCTCTTCGGGTCTTGTTTGGAAGAGTACGGTAGTTGAAGGGAGAGATACACCCTGAAAAAGGAAGGATATCGATAGATATGAATATTGAGTAAAGAACCTTCTCTGAATGAGATTGTACTGAGACTGCATACGAACTGTCGGGTTCCAGATTCATTTCAATATGTGGACTCATCGCATTCGATATCTATGAAAGGGATGAAGAGTGAAGTTAAATGGATAGTCTTCGTTACCTCTTTCATAACGGACCCATGACCATTCTTCCTTATGAAGAGAGTGTAATTATTAACAAGATGGGCATTCGTTTCTGGTTGTTCCCATTTAATTTGAACAGTTCTTTCACTGACATTCTCCACTGTCACATTGATGGGAGGAGATGGGTGAGTATCTGAAATTGAATCAATTATTGATATGAACATATCTGGTTCTATCTACCGTATCCCTCTAGAAGACATTGATAGATTGCAGATAGATCGAGATTGAGACAGAGAACGGAGTGAATTCCAAGTGATTCCACTGATCCACTGGAATTAATAGATGTGAGTGACAGGGGACATAGATCAAAGATTAACTTGGAATTAGATAAAATGATCCCACAATGACATCACTGCTTTTGTGCAATGGTATCATTGTGATATCGGTTCATTTCATAATATTTTGATACCCGCATATTCCGAGACAATCACTCTGTACATTCTTCCTTAGACAACAATCAGTGTGATTTCTTCCATCTGCAATGCACGGAGAAACCTGAGAGAGAGAGATGAACTCACATTCATTTTATTCTTTTCTTTCGATTACCTTTGGCCATTCGTGTCTGCATGAAGTAGCAATAGAAAGAACAGACAGAGAAGATGGTTCATTTCCAACCGAACACATTTTACTACTACAGTATGATGATACTCCATTCTCAGTGCAACATTCTGTAATTAATCTCTTGAGAGGGAAAAGATAAAAGAAAGGACGAACTCATTGTATCGGGTATCGTTCCATTTGATGGAATGGTCACTATATTCGTAGAAGCAATTGATCGAATTGAGGGAACTGAAGTACCGTATCCATTTCGAGATGTTACGTATACAATATATCTAAAAGAGAATGGATTGAAATGAATAGGGAGTAATCTCATACCTTGCTGCTGAACGAAGATCAGTGATCGTATCGCATGTATTCGTTGTATTTAACTGAAAGGAATTCAGAATATTATGGGATTAAATAATTGACGTACAGTTGAGAAAGTGAATTCTCTGACAGTAGAAGAATTAGAATGTTCATCTTTCGCTACGAATACAAATGTCTGTCTCTTCATTCTACTCCCTTCCACCATTTCTTCCCTCTCCTCCATTTCCAATCCAAAATCATTGAGAATATTCTGTACATCTCTCTTCTTCCTTTCTACATTTTCATGCTCTTCATAATCACTTCCACTCAATACGTCAGAGTAATCACTCGATAGAAGAGGAAAACCTGCACATATCGAATATCATTCTCTCCCCCTCCCTCCCCCTCCCCTCCCCTCCGCCCCCCCCCCCTCTCTCTCTTCTCGCCTTCATCATTTCCTCCTCCGAGGAATGGGAAGGAAGGAATTTGCTTGAAGTAAATGGTGTAATCAATCACAGGAAATTCCTTATTAGAATTCTGAACTTTCGGTGGTTTCCAGCACACCTCAAAGAGAAATATTTACATATTGTAACATTCTTTACAAATCAAGACCATATTACAAAAAAATTGCCATGCGTTACGTTTTTACGGTTATTATTTTATTTTCTGTATCTATGAATACAGTGGAAAATATGTGAAAATAAAATATTTACATGGCCTGACCTCGAGTTTATCATTTTCGACAGCGTTAACGATAACTTCTTGGGGTGGATCCGGAAATGGAACTGAAATTTAGTCCTATTTTATCACTATTTTACTTCTTTGTGGAAAATATTTAGGTGTATCCTATGAGTATGGTTGTTGTATCTCATGATAAATGCAGTAATGTTCTTTCCTCTCCTTCTCTATTTCCATCTCGTTTTTCTCTCACTTCCCTTCTTCTTTTGTTGTTTCTCCTCAATTGTAATGAAAGTGAAGAAGGGAAGCGAGAAAAACGATTTATCGAGTGATGAGAAAATAGACCGAGAAGATTTGAGTTGATGTGATTGGTAAGAGATACAGTGAGAGAAAGATAATATACCGGTAGAGGAAACCCATTCAAAAGAGTCATCTATGACTAATCAATCGAATTTATGGGAATGAGATATAAAATCGATGCCTAGTATTCAATTTAATGAGAAGGTTGATTGAATAGAGGATGGGACATACGATATGCACGATTGTAACAGTCGAAGATCTCAGGAAGATAGTATCTGAATTGAGAAGGAATTGATTGAATATGAATAAGTGAAATGATCTCACAGACAAAGACGATGAGATCGACGAAGCATCTGAACAAAAGAGAGATTATGAGAAGATAAGAATGGAATTGTCTCACTGTGAATTCATTACTGCATAGATCATAGCAGAAAGAAGGAACCAATTGAGTCTTGCAACAATGAACATGAGATCGATTTCCTCCCTCTGTTGCACACGAAAGAAAGTTCTTATAATCTTCTGTCTTGCAACTGATATATCATGTTGTACGTAGAAGGATGGGGAGGGGGACAGACCTTGTAGGATCGAAATGGAATTTGTCCATTTCCGATGGTTTGCACATAGCACGACAAAGTGGAGAAATTCCCTTGTTCTCACAGCATTCAGAATGATCATATGAGATATTATGATGGAATCCTCCACGAAGACCCGACTCTGCAATGCATTTCATCTATTCATTATACTATCTTACTACTCTCTCGAAAGTTAACCCCTTTAGAAAACTGATTCGATGTGATCGAAGTGAGAGGAAGAGTACTCATTTGAGCGAGAGGGAAGAGTGTTCTCACCTAATACTTCCACTTGAAATTCGAGTAGTTCGCTCTCTTTTCCAACTTGGCATCTATATCGACCAGAATCCTGAGATGAACAATCAATTATATCGGAATGGACATTTACAACACATTTCTTCAAATAATTTAACCTCGAAGGTAAGATTCTTGAGAATGAGAGTGAAATGTTCTCTTTGACATGGACAACATGAATTATCTAGACAGGAGGAACCTTCTTCACACGAAGAAAAACCATCGGAACATGATGAATTACAATCTAAAGAGAAAAAATGAATGGGAAAGAATGAAGAAGGAGACCTTTTGAATGATCAAAGTCTATTTGATGTTGTAAAAGAAAAGACTCCTCATTCAAATTCGATTCTTTGACGAAAGAAGTTGAATTGAATAGAAGAATATCATCTTTGTACCAATTCACCTGAATATTTATCATCTCTTTGAAAAGGGATCCGATTAAAATGGGATAATATCTCTCTCTCTCTCTCTCTCTCTTTATATCCCTCGTTGTCCATATTTGCTTACATTCCTTGAACATGAATTGAGAACGCATTGAAGTTGAGTTGCGAATCCTTGAATTACCGTGAGATATCCTAAAAAGAAGAAGAAAAAACATAATTTGTAAAAATTATTCCGATTCACCTTGTGCATTTGTTGTCAAATGAAGATCAGAGGAAGAAATTGAGAAGTGAATGAGAAGATTGAATAAAAGAAGAGTTGTTCCCATTGAAGGAAGAAGCATCTGATCATAAATGACCACTTGATTGGAAGGAAGGAGGGAGGGGATATAGAGGGAGGGACAGAGAGGAGATGAGAGAGAGAGAGGGGAGACACAGAGGAGGAACGAACGGACCAAGGTCAACTCGTGTCTAATCTACACTAAACAGACATCGATTGGGGAAGAAATGGAGACTGGAAAGGATTGAGCCCCTGGGGTAGTTACCATGACGATTGAGAACTATGTGTATTGAGGAATGAGAAGGGAGAAAAGGAAAACGATGAAGGGAAGAAAGACACGGATGGAAGAGGGTCGAAGGGTAGTTGAGAGAGTGGAAAGAAAGAGGGAAAGAGGGAGAGAGAGAGATAGAGAGAGAGAGGTTGTTATTTTGTGTTCAGTAGAAAACAATTGAGTCTGTGATGTAAGATCTGGAATAATACAGTGATTCGATTCCACTTTGAAGAAAGGTGTTCCACAGTGGTCCACTGTGGAACACCTTTCTTCAAAGTGGAATCGGATCACTGTAGAATTCTGAAAATTAAACCAGAGCATCTAAAGAGGTGCAATTCGATTAGAAACAATTTACTAATCAACATTTTTCCGCATTTGCATAATTGAAATTTGAATTTTATAATTACTTTTTGAATGGAGTGAATGAAATACTCTTCATGTTCACCTCATTTCTGGTCTAATTCATTGGATGGAGTGGTTCTCTCTCCCTATTCTTATTCTCTTTCTATCGTCTTCTCTCTCTTCCGAAATCTGCAATTCGGATGAATGCAATGAAGCGTCTACATTTTTATTATCTCTTAATGATGAGTAAGTTGATTATTCTTCCTTCTTCTAAGCATCTTCAAATAATGTAGTTTATTCATGGCAAGTTTATCTGAATCAAAATATTTAAGAAAAGATGCTTGCACTGATAATTTCGCTCATTCTTGTACGAGCAACGCAAGAAAGATAAAGGAAACAGCGGACAATTCAAATGATGCAAAAATGAAGAATGAAGATCGTATCAAATTTGTAGAATATGTCAATTCGATGAACGAAGAAGATGTGGTAATAAGTGGAATAAGGAAACTGAATCAAGTATTTGCATAATCATTTAATCTGAGATGATTTAATCATTTAGAGTTGCATGAATTTCAATGGAAGTTTATTCGAAGATATTTCTCTCAATATGGATCAAATGATTAAACAAATGGAACCGGAGGTAAATCACTCGTGAGAAGAGAAGGTAGAACAGCAAAATATAGTAAAAGAAATTACAATAATTTTCAACAATAATCTAATGAATGTGTCATTGAATTGTGTGGGAGGAGCTTTAGAAAAACAATGAGTATTTAAATGAAGACTGATCGAAATTATCTACTATGTATTAGCATCAGCGAAAATAGTCTACTAGACTGGTTCGATCTCAACATTCTCTTTTTATGTGTTATTGGCAAATATTGTAGCTCCAGAAATGTCTTTGACTATTAAAACAGCTATCCCCTCTTTCACACTACTAAGCTCATCATATTTTGACGAGAAACTGCGACCACTATTGGAATTCATTCATCTCCTTTTTTATCTCATTATCTGATTTTCAGCATGTCTCTGGATTCATGACAAGAGGAATTCCAATCTACTTTAAAACGAAATTTGTTCTTGGCAGAAAAGGAGCCAACCCTATTTTACACTTTGGAAACGTTAGATTTGTTGTCTCTTCATTTATCGTCGACTATAAGAGAATTAAAGGAGGACGAAAGTGAACGTTTTCGAAGGTAGACTGACAGTATGCGCTGGTTGGCACCAGGATAGCTAAGCTATTCTCAAAATTTGAACGGTTTAGCTCAATTCTGAGGCGACTTATTCGCAATCAAAGTGCCTACAGTATCTGGTTGTTATTGCTCCAGGATATCGCGGTAAGACTCAGAGAAATCGGTGGGAATCGATGGATGAGAAGAGGGGTAGATCAAACCTGGGGTCACGACGCAGTGGGGGAGGGAGAATAGGGGAGAGGAGCGACGATCCCCTCTTCTATCCAATCGATTCTCATCGATTCTCATCCATCCCACCGAGTCTTACCGCGATAACCCGGAGCAATGACAACCAGATACTGTAGATATGATTGGGATTAAGTCGCTTCAGAAGAGCTAGAGTATTCAAATTTTGGGAATCGCTTAGCTATCAAGGTGCTAACCCTCCCATACTGTCAGTCTACCTTAGAAAACGTTCACTTTCGTCCTCCTTTAATAGTAATTTATTTTGTACCTAAGAATAGACCAATTGCCTGTATGATTGGCATAATAAATTTACAAGAATAGAAGCAGGGAAATATAATTCGAATGTGGTTATCATCGCTATCAACTTTATTCTATCTCAAATCAAATTTAAAGCGAAACAAAATTCAGACGGATGCCTCAATGATTTATCACCGAAGCTTAGCAAATAAACGAATCAACGCTACGGGAGTCAATAAATATGACAAAGAATATCTTTTGACTCGTTTCTACAATCAACGAAAAGAGAAAAAAAAATTAGAGATATCGAACAAACTAATGGAACAATTTTATGATGTTTGTTCCCATGACGTTTACTAATTGAAGTAGTTACTCTTTTTCAGTTTGAAGAGAAATTCTTCAAGTTTAAGCTAGTTGATAGAGAATACTACCAGGATTTTCGCGTTTATACGTATAACGAAGTAAGGCTATTTATAATCCTTTTTTCTTTGTCTTCGTTTTAGTTTGTTGAGACGTTTTCCGTTGCAAATTGGAGTATGGCTTCCTTTTTGGATGGTCTCGCATCTCGAACTTCGGTCGAACATGTACGTATAAATGAGTATATTACCTTTTTAAAGTTCTTGAAATTTAAAATTGGTTGCAGATCATAGTAGAAGATCCTCAAGGCATTCATTATGCAGTTTCTATTCTGGCAGAAATGAAGAGAAATAAGACATTGAATGCCTACACTAAAGAAGCATATCTTCACAAGATATCATTTTTGCATTTTTCGAAGAAGAATATGGTTGATTTTCCTAATCCTGATGCTCCAGGTTTGTAATGAGAAATGATTCGGGAGTACAGTGCCGTAGATACATTGATGAATTATTGAGATTCAACTAAAGTGGACGATTGCCTCTCACTCGTTACTCGATACTTCCCTTTCCTATTGCGTGATATTGAGAAGAATACTACCGATCGTGATTTCATCCATTGGGTCTGTTGCTATGTCGTTGTATTCATTCTTTTTTTTTACTTATATATACTTTCATCTGAATTTCAGGTTGAAAAAGCAACTACAGCAGTGAAGACAACATTGTACAAACAGATTGATGATTCGGATTGGTTGGAACCATTTGACAAAGTAAAGAGTCATTATATCCTTATTTTCAATAATACAGTTCGTTATCTAGATTTTCCTACTCGACATTATAATGAAAATTAACGTTTTCGTTTACAACGATAAAAACGAGGAAAAGGAAGATGGAACTCTAGGCATATTTAATTAACTGTAATTGTTGACCTACTTAACTTATTTTTCAGATAATGAAGCTTTGGCAAAAATGATGAATAGCTCAGATCTACTTCATAATCTAAGAGAAATGGAAGGATCATCCACTATGGGTCTCAAATTGTCGGGGTTCCCCTTATTAGAAATATTTTGTAAAATAATAATGCAGAGAAGACGGTGCTTACACTTTTGTACAACAAAGAGATGTATTCTTGCAATTACATACAAAGGTGATAGATATATACACATAATTTAGTAGTCGGTAAATAGAAGTTCTACTTTGAACAACTTTAGCAACTAAAAAATTTCTTTCACAATTTAGAAATCGGAAGTATACAACTCGACAATTCAAGTTGGAATATCAAGAATCATAAACACTCTTGGACATGAAGTTCGTATCTCAATCTTTAATATTTGATATAATACGATGTGAATACATTTTTATTCGGAAACATTCTTAGAGTTGAAGAAAATGCCAATTGTAAGAGTAGCTTTTATTGCCATCAGTTGCAGACAAAATGACTTAGCACGTTTTGGTTTCTCTATTTGATCCGGAAAAAATGTAAAAAAATGCTTGGAGATTTTTGTATGCGACTATATGCAATAAAATTTCACGCTACGCTTATAATTGAGACTTCAATTATCAACTTCAATTATATGGTTCCGAATAGTTGTATTCACATAATTTAATATGAATTGTGACAGATTGGACATCATCTGACTGACCACAAACAGTTCATACCAACCGGGTAAATATTAAGTTATTTCCACATTAATCAATTGGAAATTTGAGTCGGCATTTATCTGATCGGTTCTTGAGACATCTGAGGAATACATTGGACTGCTACAGACGAGTTGCAGATGAGGGACTAAAGGTATAAAATATACACTTCAATCTATACTAATCATTTTCATGATTCTTCATTATACGGGAATCTAACAGATGTTAATAACGAGAGAGTATTGAGAGAAGCTGCGAGTGATATATTGGCAGTTCAAGTACATATTATTTATCATCCTTGCTAAATGATTAATGTGTATTTGAGATTGGACCGGAAGCATATTCTATCTTGAATATTCCACTTCTTCCTAATATGACGTCAATGGAAGAGATGTACTATCGAGGTAATATCTCAGATCATTTATTTTTAATCTAATAATAAATTTCAATCTAATGTAATAATATATTTTAGCGTCAACTTCATCTCAATTCTATTGTTATAACCGTGAATTGGAAGATGTCATCGGAGTATTTATCCACTTCTCTTTACATTTTTTATTAAAACATTTCAGTTTTTTACAAGCACTCATCCAGTTCAATCTCAACGTGTTGAATACCATCGATTGTTTACTAAATCTCCGCATTTCGAACGAACCTTCAATTGTACTCTCAAGAAATCCGTCTGTCCCAATGTTTTCTGAGAACAATTAAACCCAAAATTTACTGGTATAAAACAAGACTTTATTTCTGTTCGAAAAAAAATTGAACTGACTGGATAAAAAACCCGTCTCGATAATAATTATTAGGGGAAATCGTACAACTAAATCATATCTTTAGCATGGAATTAACTCTATTTTCTATTGAAACGAGTAAATTGCATGAATTCGAGAAGAAGAGTTGAATATAAAGATATAGGAAGGACTCAATTGAATGCAAAGTGATGGGAATGCATTGAAAGGGCCTCCCATTCATTCTTAAAAGCAGCCTTTGGATCGGGAGGGGCCATTCCAGCTGGAGAGGCCATCTGATCTTCCATCATCTGTAATAAATCTTCACTTCTCTTCTCTCTCTTTTTGTTCGTACCTTAGACTGATCAGCCACATTCTCTTCTCCTAACACAAGAGTGTAGATAGACCGAAGACCAAATACACATAGGAAATACCATGAGGCTGATGACACCTACAATCAATTAATAATAAATTCCTTCTTTCTTAGTACTCACCCATGCAGCATCCAGTGAGACTAAATCAATTCCTCTTTGAAGCATTGGTTTGAATCTGAGAGTGAGAGGGAAGGGAACACGAGTAGTCACGAATCCAGAGAATGTCCAATTAATCCATCCTCCAACGAAGATCATTGGCACCTAATACAAATAATAAAATAAATCAATTCAATTAGAGAGACTACCATATTAAGGATATTTCCCTTGAGCATTTCAGTAAGAGTTTCTGGATCCATTGGATTAGGAGCTCCTCCTCTTCCCGCTCTATTCATCGCCTTAATCACAACACAATTACAATCACATTTTAAGGTTCAATGAGAGAAACACTTGATATAATACTAAATGAATAAACATTAATTTTTACAAGCGAAAACAAACGAACCACCGAAAGATATCCATGTTCATCATTTACAAGTGAATTCTTCCTCATCCAATATGAATTTTTAGGAAGAATTCTTCCATTTTCCCTAAGAAGTCGAGATCGAAGAAGATAAGCAGCATCAATAACGCCCTCCAGTTTAGTCTGATGAGAAATTCATATTCGTTTATTCTTCTCCTTTCCTTATTCATCACTCACACATCTATCATATATCCTACTTAATAAATTGCCATTTTCATAAGCACCGCGCAAAAATGTGATATAATTACCCTTTTCTTGTTGGTAATAATGAGAGATACATAGTGTCTTGCAACTCCAATCATAAAAGTAATAATAACAATGGGGAGGAAGACCCAAGTTCGGATCGATGGATCCAGAAGAAGATCCGTCATCCTGAGTGATACTGTATCATGAGATATATCCATTAACTCGATATATTATTGAGGATAACGAACCTCTACATTTGATACGCGGCTTTTGATAAAAACAATCTTTATTGATCTGTATCTGAACAAGTCCATCGGACAGTTTGTAATCTCAATGAGAATTGACTAGAATTATGAAAGAATTCAGTTGAGATGGCAATAAAAAGGATAGAAGGAAAAAGATAAATGTCAGTAAAAATATGGATCAGGATGCGTGTGAGGGAGGAAGGGAACTACGGCAATAGTGTACGGTGTAGGTAAGAGATTCCAGCGATTATGTAAAAAAAAGTATTTCAAAAGAGAGCTAAAATGATCAATATCTACAACAACTCTCATATTTTTGCCATAATCCTCCAACTGGGGTTGATCCAGAATTGAGTCGAATTCCTTCAATCTGAGATTCGATGCTCATTCCTGCATCGTGTTGTCTCTTCAGAGTCTGCAACAAATACCATTACACACATTCAATATATATCTTTTTAAACTTGGATATAACATTTAACTGTATGATTCATGTTTCCCTGGACATCCATTCAGAGAACGAAATTCTATTGTGATGCGCTCAAGTAACGAACATATTTGATGAGAACCGAAATATGAAAAACAATAACAATGATATTTCTTTCCTTTCTCAACCCCTATTGTCCAATACAATTGATGTTGAAACTGCAATCCTAGTGTGAATATGAAATAGATGGAGCGATGCAGTTATAATTCATTAGTATACCTCAGCCAATCGATAGAATGTCTTATCCACATTTGTGTTCTCCTTTGCACTCGTCTCTATAAACGTCAGCATTCCATGGCGTCGCTACAATTATAATTATTTTAAGATCCTAATGTTATATTTATATGATTGCACAGAGTATCGAGAAATGCATTTCAGTTCATACTGTATATCATATCCGTGTTAAATAGAATGGGGAAATACGAACGCTTCGAAACATAAAATTCATTACATTGGGGGATCTAATAGAAACACAAACAAGGCGCGGGAAATTGTAGAAAACATTCGTTGGATACATCACTAACTTCCCAACACACTATACCTCAAATTGTCACCGGAAAATCATTCATAATCAAAAGGAAGACATAGTCTTAGTCCCGTTTATTATTGTCCTAACCCGTAAAAAATAAATGTGTAACCTGTAGTTGTTCTCCATCCTCCACTTGCACAATTCTCTCCGATTCCAAATCCGCTTTCGTTCCTAAATTCGAATGCTCTATTAGGCTTACTTTTTCAGTATTGCATATTCTATAGACTCTCCCAAATATATTATGTAATAGTTATGGCAATGCAGATTTTATTTTTATATCGACAGAGCAGAAATTAATTCATAAATATAACTAACCTACGACAACTTTGACGACGTTGGGAGCAGCGAATTTCGATACGTCGTCGATCCATCTCAACATAGTCAATACATTTTTATTCCAATTATATATTGTTGTTTCACTTTAGCCCAGCTTTGACTTTAGTTATAAATCAGCTGAATCATTTCTCCCATTGTAATAGACCAATACCTTTCTAAACTCTCGTAACTCTGCTTGCATGTGATATCATAACACAACACAATTCCATTCGCTGATCTGTAGTAACTCTGAGTGATCGTTCTGCAATTGTCTATTTAAATGTGTGAGGGGGGGGAGGGGTTGACTGAGTTGAGTGCCGGTTGAGTGAACAGAAAGCGAACCTGAATCGTTCCTGACCTCCCGTATCCCATATTTGCAGTTTCACTCTTTTTCCATCGACAATCAAACTTTTCATAGTGAAATCGACTCCGATAGTTGTTCCTTGTCGATCGACAAAGGTTCCATTTCGGAATCGTTGAACGACGCAACTCAAATTTAATAATATTGAGAACAGTAGCGATTCTTCAATTATATTTATAAATGATCTCAATGTCTACTTAACTACAAGCTTAAAAACTCACGTCTTTCCGACTCCCATATCTCCGATTAGAACAACTTTGAAGAGATAGTCAAATGAATCATCTCCATCTTCTCGATTCATTATTTAGAAGCGAAATATGGATGAATGGGAAAGATTTCGTAGGAAAAAGAGGAAAAAGGTTAATATGCCATCTCTTCTCTCTTTCTATTCTTGAGGGATATCTCGATAGTCTCCCTCTTCTCCTCTCCCATCAGCCCCCCCCCCCCTCCCCCTTAAGCTTCCCTCTTTACCTACCGTATGCGAAAATTCCGGGCAGGAAAGAAAACACCACGAACAAATTCTATAGGCAAGTTAAATACATATTGCAAAACATTTTATATCGTATAACAGTAACAGAACCTACACTATTTCTATTTTCAATTCAAACATCTTAAATTGTTGTAATCATAATTACGTAATTTTAAAGAGAAAAGTTGAGATGTGAAATCTTCCATGGGCCGAGAGGATTGACAGTACGACAGAAACTGAATTAGAACAATTGAGAACATCAATTATATTATATATACTATATATAATAAAGTAATACTGACCCAATATTAGCGATACTCAGATTCGATCTATGCCGTCGTAGATACTCCGAAGGGCTCAGTCCAAATGGTACCTATAAAGGAAGCTTATATTTATGGGAAAGGAGAGAAGATTGAGTACATTGAAGAAGTATTGTTAAATGAACATTACTCACATTTTGATTTCTTCTAATGTACGAAACAATGATATAGTAGATGAACAGATTACCAGATTTAGAAACTGAATTCAATTATTCATTTTAATTTGTCTCAATGTGTATTTGCAATGAATATCACCATTGAAAATATTGTTTCCAGTGAAGAATGATCGATAAATGAATGAATGGACAACATCTTGAGTTGAGAATGAAAGTGAAGAAATAATTGGATCATCGTCACGAAGATCATCTCGAATTGACTGAATCTCTTTATTATCCAATTATATATTTGATTGAGATGACAAACGTGTAGAGAGTAGGTTAATACATTCGATGCAATAGATGATAATCTATCCCAATTCTTACTAGCGACGTACGAACAAGAGAGTGACAGACCCTGTATTTAAACATCTAATATATTACTTATTCACGTAAATGTTACATCATTCGCTCCAATTAGCATAGACTCCTTAGTGAATGATTTCTCGAGAAAAGCAGAATAAATTGTTTGTGACACAGTAGTATTCATTGATCGCGCAATCTCGAATGATGGAGTGTCCACTAACGAATCCTCAGGGAATAATAAAACTCTCTATAAATATTATTATAAGCTCCCCTCATGGCTTCACTTGCAGAGCGAGGGAAAGTAAGAAAGTGTCTAAATGCCTAGATTTAATCGTAGATACAAACAAAACTATCTTTGAAAAATAGTTTTTTCTATGGAATATTTATTTCCACCCTTAACTCATAACATAAAATTAAAAGTTTTTTTCAAGTGAGCTTAAATAGTAGACATACCCGGTTTGCATTGAAAGATAAACTTGGCTTGGCTGTCGCTATCACATTCACAAGTCTCTTTGTCGCTCCATTCATCTGTTCCACCTTTTCAATTATTATTGTGAAAATACTGGAAAAAAATGATGATGGATAACTCGAACCATTCAGAACACAAGTGCAAAAAAGCAGAAACATTTGAAAGACATTTTTATCTATTTAGGAATTCCAGTAACGGTTGATATCGACAGGAGAAGCATTCCATAAAGGAAGAGTCTGCGTTTCGATATGACGAAAATCATCGAAATCTATATCGATTGATGTTTCTACATGTCGAGTCTCGAGGAACGGAGGATACTGTATAGTTTGGATGGATTGACTCATTGAATCCTAAATAGAAGTCATTAGAATAAATACTAATTAAGTAAGAACTAAGAGTAACCATTTGTTGAGATGAAAAAAGGGGAAGATCATCAGTCTGACTCATTTCATCTACTTTATCATATTCCTTTCTATTCAATTCAGCAATTATTCCTTCCATCAAGCTCTAAACAAGGAACAAACTGTACAAACAATAACCGTTATGTTACCTGAGTAGTTTGCCCCTCTAGGAGGATAACTGTAGTAGCACCTCTCTTGATTACAGTAGCCTTTTCTCCACTATTCTTCTTTATATCACTACTCTCTACACTCGAAGTTGGTCTATTCGGACACCTGAGAGATAATCATTCAACTCGTTATACGATGCAGACAATCCGGACGTTATTCCAAAGCCGTTACCACAAAAACGCCAATTACACTCAACTCGTCTCTAGATGGAGATTAAGTATTCAAATATGTGTACAATGACACAGTCTCGTATCTGAGAACTATGTGACTATGATGATTATAAGGATAAGGACTATATGAGCATATGTGAATCATGCCAATTTGTGCAATCCATTCACACGTTAATTGTAGCCTCCTCCACTTACCTCCCCTCCCCACCACTCGAAGATAATGAAAAGATAATCCAACCTTTTCTTCTGGTGATAAACTCGATCTCTCTTTAAGGCGAATCTTGCTCCACACTGCTCACATTCTTCGTTTTTAGGATTGTGTGATTTCTGAACCAATCACTTCATTCAATTGTTCATTTCAATAAATACTGAAATGGACATCCTCATATCTCTTGAACGTACCATATAATGTTGTGTAAGCAACTTCTTCGTATTGTAAAACTTGGGGCATTCGGAATAAGGACAGAAGAAGCGAATTGGTCCACTCAATCACATTCCATACAGTATGAGAGTCATACAAGCAACCTTTACATTAACTACTCTTTCAACAAACCTTGTCACTTTATTAATGTCTTTCAAAGATTGAGGTACTTGTATCCGTCGATCACTCTCGCATCTTATTGAGTTATGCTTCTTAATCTGTGTAATCATCGTTCATCATCCAAATAATCGGAAACCATATTTTATTGCAAAATAATTATAGGTTAAATAAACATGTATGATTTCAACGTGACGGCGTCAGATACCACCCGGACATGCACTTACAAAACGAGTATGCACTTAGTCATGAGCACACTAAATAACCATAAACAAAAAATGATGATAATCGGTCGATATCCATAAATTGTTCTATAAATATACAAACCTCGTGTAATCTGCGTGCAGATGAATTAGAGAAGGAGGAAATACAAAATGAGCAACGAGTAGTTTGAATGAGATCACTCACTGAGGGATACTCATCTCCCATCTAAAAAACCTATTTGCATATTTCAATGCCACCATGATATCGGTATTATATGGATAATGACCAGCTGAGCTTCAAAGTAAAAGTAAAATATTGCAACTTTATTCGACATATAATTGATGCATTTATAAATAACAAAATGTAAGGCATCAAATGGAATTAATGAATACATGCATTATTTATATTTTGAGAACCCGAGTTAATTTAATTTTGACTATGATCTATATACAGCATAGTTCAATTTCTATAAGAACTAGTATGTTTGAAACTTCAACAGTCTCTGCAGACAAAAGAGTATTCCGCAAAGGTTACAACTAGTTACAATGAGCAAGAATTGTGAAAGGTAAGGAAGGGCAAAAAGAGACTAGGTAAAAGAAGATACACGGATAATAATAATGAAGTTTTTTTAGAGAACGATATGAGCGTGGTATGCGCATCCCCCATTGTTTAATTAAACTCAATCAGTCGTTCCTATTCGATCGTAGCAGACACAGTATGTTGCAAGGAAGTAATTACTGAAATTTAAAATATACATTTTCGCATTTTATATTATGTTTAAAGGAATGAATGAGAGATTGAAATATTTGTACAATAATGAAATGATATATTTAATAACTTAATTGGCATACGATTACTATCCTTTTTCATGCTAAAACATTTTTTTTAAATAATCCAAACATTTTTCTCTTCAAATTAGTAAGAGTAGCGCAGAGGAGATTATAATTAGTTAATAAAAGGTACCGATCAACGATGCAATGAGGATCATCTCCATATTTATTTGTATGAGATATAGCAGTCAGATCAATTTCCACTCTCTTCTCCGATGTATAGTATAATACAGTTACTTCGTACACTGCACGACCAGGAGTCGTACCCAATTTCAACTTAAACAACAACACTCATATTATACTTATCATATATAACAATGCCACACCTCTTCGAAAGAAAAAAATCGGCGAAAATAGTTATTTTCTAGAATTTTCAGGAAAACAACGACGAACGTTACGATTCGAAGTTTTATTTAATTTTTAAGACCATTGCTAATTTTGATATTCTAACCTGATAGTGTGCAAAGGCGGTTTTAGTAGTTCCACTAAGATCCGGTACGAATCCATCTGCATCCTTTGTATTCTTATACGCCATTAATCCATCGTTTGGTACTAATCTGCAACAATTACCTATATTTAATAATCTTTATTCGTCAACTCTTTTCCAATATTGTGCCTTACTTCTTCGAATAATGAATTTCCTTGAGGGTGAGAGGGGCACAATATTTTCTCTCCTTTTCAGTCTCTTCATTCATTGCTTTCACTATAGCACGTCCAATAGCATACGAAGTCTGTAATTGTATTACATATCATATCCAAATAACTCGAATCTAAGTGTAAAACAAATCCGATATTTCATTAAATAAATGATAGTGACCTCTTTATCGGCTTGAGTGGCCATTGCATCTTTCCAATTGAGACAAGTGCACCAATGGGGTGCTATACCCGCTTGTGAACACGATCGAGAAGAGGGAATTGGCTGCCATAAAGAAAGAGAACGAGAAACCGATGGATCCTGTAATTACATATAATTAGATATGCCCTTTTCATTCAATTGCAAGGTGATGAGAACATTGGCAATGCTAATCGAGTACTTAAGAGAGGGAAGAATGTTCCCCAAGTACTTCCATTTATGGGTTCCACTTAATTCCCTGCTATTTCTCATTTAAAATCGTCTAGCGTGAGAGATAGCCGATAATTCGGATTGCGAATTTCGAGCCATAACATACTTAATGTGTTAGTTCGAACATTGTAAACTAAACAGTACAAACCTGTTCAGTTTTAAAATCAGTGGGCCAGTGTAATATGTGGAGTAGAGTAGAATGAATATCAAATGGAGTTGTCAGTCTATCCTTATTCACTTGAAGATTAGACCAAGCCTCTTTTCCTCTTTCTGATTCACGGAATGATTTCGGAAGAGCAAGAGAAAAGAACGGAAGACGTTCTTCTAATTGACCCTTAATATGATTTCTATTTATTCAAAAACAATATACATGCCCAGTCACTCTTCCAGTGGGAGAAATTATTAGATGAGGGGGGGGGGGGAGTACCTGATGAGTCTCCCTTAGTTTAGCAAATCGATGACCATGATCAGCCATAACGATAACAAGAGCATTATCAAATGCTCCTCTCTTCTTCATTGTACTAAGGTGAGTTGAGAGATCAGCATCCATTACTCCAACCTAGAATTAATCAATCCAATTCTTCAGTGGTCGAAAAGTATGTCAACATCAACATGAGGTGCCCGACAAAGTCGGGCAAACTTTTAGTCTAGGTGCCCGAAAGGTTGAATTTTCAAGTGTTCTAACCAAGTTTTGTCATTTTTAGGTATAAGTGCCCGAAAACATTTGAAAATATAGGACTAGGTTCCCGACGGCAAAACCCTGTTGACATGACTTTTCGACCACTGCAATTCATAGTCATTCCAGCTGACAATATTAGTTTTAAAGTATCGAATACCAAATTGATATCATCATGAGAGAGCAGGGAAAAGTGCATGAGCAAGAAACGAGGGAGAGTGTATCTATCCATGAATTCCTTTGCATATCGCAGCCACGACTGAACAATCATTAAGTGTGGAATGAGGAATAATAAAAATATGTGATCACTTGATGAAGTGGCTCAGATCCGACACATTTCCAATCCTTGTGAACCTTCTCCGCTTCTTGGAAGAATGTTCGAGTGTAATGATCTGTTGGTTGATTGAGGAATCCTTTGAGACGATATGTAAATGTTCCTAAATGACACTATTATTCAACCAATTCCTACGATGAGTGGAGGCTTAACAAAAACAAACTATGCAATGGCAAAGACAAAATGGACCGAACCACCCAAGTTTGACATCTCACCAATATTAGCTGCATCCTCTCCATAACCAGTAATATATCCATTATCAGAAAAGTTCCTCCATGCGAAGGGGTAGACTTCGTCCACAAATTTGGCAGTCTTGAATCGCTTCCTAAATCATTTTTCATCTTATTCACATTGACTAGTGTAATTTCCAACAGTGGATAACGATGTTCATACCTTGTAAGTGGAAGTTCTTCCTCGGTTGATCCCGTTAAAATAGGAATGAAGGCCTGTGGAGTTCCATCTCCCACAATGTTGTAACCTTACAAATCAAGCAAATTGACATTACATATAAAAATAGGGAAACGTACCATTGAGTACAACGGATCCAAGTTCTTTTTCAAGGAATTCGACTGTTTTAGGAAGAGTTCTTCTGAAATACAATAACCATGCGCATAATACCTTGATAATGAAAAATTAAAATCCCGAAATCTCATTTTGCTATGCACTTTCATTCTTTATAGGGGGGAGTTTTATCCTAGGTATTATATAACGCTGTTCAAAATCGAGTAGATCAAGCTGGATTCGGAACAGAGTATCCCGGATTTTTATCCTATATGAGAACCCTAGTCCCAGTAATCTTCTGAGAGGCAAAAAAAATCTTCAGACAGAAACACTACCTATTAGAAATGTCTAACGATCTGCTGAGGCACATTGTAGGACAGGAGCGATTTCGACGGTGCCCCCACAGGGAAATCTCTTAAAACTGCGGTCCCTCCAAATAGTTGATGAAAGCAACGCCCGATCGCATATCCTCCCCCCCCCCCCCGAGTTAGCCCAATTTTCGAAATCTATAAATTGTACCTGAATGACATTTGGGAAAGTGAGTCGAATCCAAGAAAATAAACATCAAGTCCACTCCAATCATCCCCTCGTTTTTTATCTTTCAATTCCTCAATTCGTTTGTCCAATCGTACTACGCTCATCATCAATCCACTCCTTAACACGTTAAATATTGAAATATCATTATCATTATCTTTTAAATACTGGAAAAATATTGACCATGTCTTTCCGTTGAGGTTGCAACGTATGGTTACGAAGTCAGAGGGTAATGTATCACCCTCATTCATCTCGATTGAACTCCCTCGAGTGAGGGAATTGTCATTGACTCGAGTAAACGAAATTGCGTTACATTTAGCTCCCTTTCTGAAATAATCAACTCAGTCGGTTCTGAACAACTGATCAGGGTTGTACGACTAATTATTACTAACCGCTAAACCATAAAATAAAGCTAACCTTTCAGGTATAAGAGCAAACTTAGCATCATCGTCGAGATATCCCCAATTTTTTTCACCAGTCTTATCGCAAACAAGAGGAGGTGGTTTATGAAAGAAATGGATAACCTCCGTCCCATTTATCTCCAACTTGGGAATATTGCAAGTCTGGAAACGATTGAACATTATGCAACAATACAAATTTACTCGGCTTTCTGTTATCTATATGTAAATAGTTTCATAGCTTCTTCTGCTACATATGAAAAAGGAAAAATAGATATGAACTAACATGGGTGTCAAGAGAACGAGAGCTCGTGTTTCTCCTACTTCCATCATCCCTTCCAACGACACTTATGGTTAGATTACTCCTAGCTTCAGTCTTGAAAAAATATTTAATCATTCATGTACTCAACGTGGTTAACTTACCAGCGGAAGTGTGAGTGGTTGCGATACAAAAGTTGATACTTGACTACTAGTAGAATACGAGTGAAACAGAACTCCTAAAGTGAAAAGAGCGAGAACGACGATAAGCACTTGCCGGAACCGAAACCACGATCCCCCCATCTGGAGTCCGCAACTGAAAACTAATTTGTTCAATAGAAAAAAGTTGCAGAAAGGAAAGCAATAGCCTATAGCGAGATAAGAATATGCATAGCCCATATAACAAACGTCCAAATCGTAACGCGAGTAACCGTTTCCGCTGAACATGAGTCAGACCTAAACACGCTTTTAAAAAAATACACGTAAATAAACTTATTATATATTTCTAAACAAAGAAACATGAACGTGAAGCGTAGGGAAAATGTGAACTAGAAATGTTTATGCAATCCATGGAAGAAACCGAGAATGCGCTAATATAAATAAGTTCCAGGAGAGAGGAGTTGTAAGTCAACGATGTAATCAATACTTTTTAGGTACTTAGCACGCCAAGCGATACTTTTAGAATATACTATAATCGGAAAATGCGAACGAACACAATTGATGCAAAAAAAGTAAATGTATTTAACTTAAAATAAAAGTTGTAAATACAACAGCAAAAGATAAAGCCGGGAAATCCGAGTGAAACCAGGGAAAAGATTGATGGTCTTCTGCATCTTCATCATGGTATCTAGGCGTAGGGACCGCAGAGCCATTTTTTAGAAGTGTTGATAAAATTCTTTTTAATGTACTAGCCTATGGAATCGGCGATGCCGAATCGACTAGAAAAAAAATTAGCTCAAAAATACGCACAGTAACATAATTATAAGGATTTTAGCGAAAACTTGAAAAGACTTCCGGCAAATCCGTCAAAACCGGAAAATAGTCCTTATTCTGCTGAGTTGAGCTGTGTCACGTATATGATTTGAAATACAAATTTTTAAATTTTTATTTTAGTACTATTTTTATTATTTATTTATTATTTTTTGTCGTAATTTATTTCGTAATAATGTTCTACGTGCTCTGTATACATCAGTATGCAGGAAAATAGCATACTTTTTATACAAGACAATGAGTGCGAAAAAGTGATTTTGCTAACTTCAAATGATCATAACTTCCGTCCGAAATAAGTTTTTGCGATAAATTCGACATGGGGGGATAGCTTTAGGTATGGGGCAGCGAATGAGAAGTAGTTCATTCAGAAGGACGGCCAATGGTTAGAGAGGTGGGTCAAAAACACGGAGCCACGAGAAGAGCAATCAACAAATAGAGCGATATTCACGGATATACGGAAGTTCGGGCCGATATAAGTGTAGCACGGTATAGTGGAATGTATATTCAAGCCATTGATACATAAAAGGATAACTATTTATCACTAATTTAATAAACAAATCGATAATTACAAAAATGAAAACTTTGCTCAGTTTACGATCGAAACTTCCGGTGAATACGGTAGTTGGTGTGAAATCTGATTTCTCGGATTATTTCTTGGATTGCACTCACGACCACACGTCGCGGTACCTATCTAGGCGGTACTTATAAATTATTATTATTATTTTAAACCGTTTATTCATTTATAGATGATAGAGCTTGCAATACATTAACTTCAACAAATATTTTTTGGGAAAACAAGTTGTTGTTGCATCGACCGAAGCACTATATGAGGAGAAATATGAGGCCGTCCGCCTAAGGTTCAACAAGCCTCCACAGAGGTCGGGAACATGTAAAAAATCGAAAGGTCTGAAAAGTTGCCCCTAGGGGTTATTTTTGACTCCCTACACGATGGTACACTCGATTTCCCAATATGTCCCCTCCCCGCTCCAGGAGGGGGGCACCCCCCCCCCCCCCCCCCCCGGTGGAGCGAAAATGGGACAGAAAAAAAATTCGCGAATACCCCCGTATTTGTGCTCATTTTGAAGAGCTCGTCGAACTGATATTTTTTTGTGTTGGACTTTTTCATGAAAACGTTTCCTTGGGAAGTTACAGCCATCGAAAAAGTGGTCTCGCGAAAACTGCCAATTTGGGCCTTTGTAACTTCGTAAGAAAACGTTTTCATGAAAAAGTCCAACACAAAAAATTATCAGTTCGACGAGCTCTTCAAAATGAGCACAAATACGGGGGTGTTCGCGAAATTTTTTTGTGTCTCACTTTCCCTCCACCCCCCCCCCCCCCCCCATAAGACCCCCGGGAGTCGACTTATTTCCTTAGTCCAATATACCAAAATTATCAGGAGAATCTCCCCTTTCTACTCTTGACGGGTTTCCTCGCCCTAAGTCTTTGTTCAAAAATCGGCTTTTTCTCGAAAACGAAAATAAATCATGACTATTCAGCATAACCACGAGATAGAGCTCGAAATTCTGGTCGTGGGGATGAGATTTCAGCCATTTTTGACGACTCCCCGAGGAAAAACAAGCGAAAAACGCATTTATGGGCAAAATGGGGGGTGCCCCCCTTGTGGAGCGGGGAGGGGACATATTGCGAAATCGAGTGTACCATCGTGTAGAGGGTCAAAAATAACCCCTAGGGGCAACTTTTCAGACCTTTCGATTTTTTACATGTTCCCTACCCTTGTTGATCCTAACGCGGACGTCCTCATATTGTATGTTTTCTTAAAGGAGGCGTATCATGAAAAATTAGTTCATGCTCTTGAGATCATAATCCGATTGGAATCCAGAACGATATTAGAAAGCCGAAGTTTGAAAAAGCAGAGATTACGCAAGGAACGCGTGTAAAAATAATACAAACAAATATTATGATAAATATAATTTGACGTGCTGGGAGTGTTTACAACAAGCTTTCGAAAATAGTATTGTGTGTATTCATTGAATGAAAAGAAATTCCGGGCACAGTCTTCAGCCATGTCAACATATTAAATTATATTCTCCTCATAAAAGTAGAGTAGAGATTTTTTAAATATACGTATATCCCTAGACCACTCTTTTCGAAAACGAAAATTTACATAAATGCATATCTATCACATGTCCAAGTATACGTGCATGCACGGTTTATTCAGCAAGCAGAGAAAAATGGAATATGAGATTATCAAGCGATTTTCTTATGCTCGAATCAAAAGATCGGAAGCGACTAATATTCCAAATGAATATTAATATCCGTAATTCCAATGTTCCTGGAAAGATAATAACCGTATTATTACTAAAATTACAAACTGTAATAATATTCCTTAAAGAACTTACTGAGCAAGAAGTCGTATTGTCTCAAAGGGAGTCACACATTTCATCTTGGGCCAATCGAGATTTTCCTTAGAGGAAACTAGTATGATTCGATTCATAGATATCAGAGAATTAACCTCGAATGAATCAGTGACCATTTCATTATTAACAATCACTTACCAACAATCTCGGTTCCATTCCCATACAATTTTCATTGAGATCAGGATATATTTGAATAAGCGCCTCTCTAATGAAAAGTAGTCTTTCCAAATCGAACATCTTTGGAATTCCGGATGATTCATTCGCTCTCTGGTTCGGTTTCACTTTCTCTTTATTGTGAGACTAAATATATCGATCAGATATTTCGATCAGCCATACACTGAACCAATTACCTTGATAAGATATCGCTTATCACTAGCAGGATGATTGTGAGATGCACAATATGATGCTACAAGGACAAGTTTAGATGCGTCACTCAAAAGGGAACTCGATGAATCAAGCCATTCCGTTCCATCGCAACGTTTCTTATTGTCCTGCATACAAGATATAGTATCCTTTCATAATTTAATTGAGAGGAGTGTTATGCTGTGTTAGTTTTTCGGAAAAGACTTGGAAAAAGCACCATATTTGAATTCCCGCATTTTCCGTTTTTGATCAATATCTCGGCTACCAAGTGCCTATTCATCACAAAAATTGAAATTTAGATTCCCAGATGGGTAATGCATGCGGCACCAATTATTTGTATCGATTGATTTATCAGGAACCAAGATATTGCGCAAAACCGGAAAATGCGGGAATTCAAATCTGATGCTTTTCCAAGTCTTTTTCCGAAAAACTAACACCACATAAACGATCGATTACAAATGGTCATAATTTTGGGCTCTACCATCAGACTATGTTAGAGCACAACTTTTTGGAACTATTTCCAAATTATGAATATTTTTCATTTTCGGATTCTACTCGATATTCGACTTGGATCAATGGACTAAATACTCATAAAGACAAAAAATAAGAATTAAATATAACTTACCAAGTGATTCAGAAATTTATCCAACTCACTCTTTTTATTCCACTCATCTTTGTTTACGGTTGACCACGTTTCTCTTACCTCAATTATCTTTTTTTATTAACCACGAAATCATGCAATGGAATCTATCGGGAGTAGATCATTTTAATATCCTTGTTGTGCCGAGTCTTTTTTATCATTCCTCAACTCATATCTCCGGATCTTCCGGTAAAAATAGGTTATTTTTTGGTTTTTGTATGTTCCCATTTCAAATCCCTTCTTCAAAAACTGCTAAATATTTTATTTAAGCGAGTTAAAAGCATCAGAAGATTTGCTTGTGATTTCTGCATATGACGATCTCCCCCTTGCATAACAGAAGTGGCCGAGTACTTAAGAGGAACGGCTTGTAGTCTCCCGATCCAAATAGTATATGCTTTAAAAAAGTTGTCTATGAATCACAAGTAGGCGTAGTGTTTTTTTATACAAATCTCATTAACATACGCTGGAATCGATGACTACTGTACTTCAGTGAGAGGGAAAATTTGGAAGAAAAAAGGACTGGACACTTCGTCTATATGTATACAATATAAGGAACTTACCAAATTCATTATGACGTTTGGATTATTGGAAGTTGGAATAAGATGGTCCGCACAAATCTTAATAAATTGAACAGGCATAGTTTCTACATTTTCCACTGCTTCAATCATTTCATCTGAAAGGTATCTACTTCGTACTAATTTGTCAAAGGAAAGAAAATAAACCTTGCGAAGGCACACGAAATAACAGAGAGTATGGCTCAGCAGCGCACGAATTAACCTCTCGTTGGAATCCAATCCATGGAAGATGTGATACGGTAACGAAAGAGAATCGACCATTCAGAGTCTGATAGTCCGATTTAAATTAATAATTCTATATAACACTAACCTTTCTGGACACATCAAAAAATGCTTTGAGGAAAGAAGATGTAAATGCATTCAGAGCCTGAAGTCAATTTTATTATATCTACACCCGACGTTCGCCAAAACTAATTGAACGTAAAATATCCAATAACCCCTTATATCTTAACTTGATTCCTTTCCTGATAATTTTATACCGTTTTTCCGATCACACATAATCAGACTCACGTGAGCTTCCAACAGAATACATACAAATCTCCCAGCTTTCTCTTCAAAACATGAGTTCAAATCTTGTTGGAGAGTATCAATGTTGTCGCTCTACAAGAAGTCAATTAGTTTGAGTTGAGAAAAAAACCCACCCTCGAGTTCTTCAGCTTGAACCCTTTTCTTATCTGTGACAACAAGTTCTTCGTGCATCCTTCTATAGAGAGACAATTAATAAACACCATTCGCTAAAAAATAGAGATCTTAGACTTTCTTCCAATTATAGAATTTACCGCTTCTGGAACTTGTGGCTTAATTGTTTTCAAGGTTTCGACAATTCCGCAGGCAGGCAAACCAGTGAGATGCATATGTTGCACATTAATGCCACAACTGGAGAAAAATTTCTTCAGGATCCTCTCATGTTCGTGATGAGATTTCCGTTGAGATAGCATAATGGAGCTAAAACAACATTTTATATTCGAGAACACACATATACGTGACTCCGTAAAATGACGAACATATACGCGCAAATGCGTAATTAAACAATATTAACTAGTTCAATAATAACTTGCAAGTGCAAGAAGTAAACTAAAATTTGAAAATATTTTCGCGCGGTTTGATATCAACCGTAGGTTTTATATCAACCGGCCCTGGTCAATCTTGTTAACCCCGGTCCATTGTTGAAAAACCCGGCCTACACCCCGGCCCTCTACTTGAAATTTATTTTTGGAGAAGGTATCTATTAGTAGATGCTTATATACTGTATAATTTAAATATTATGGCTATAAGAACGACTTTTCATATTAATGATTGAGGGGCTGAGAATTTTCTCACAATGTGTTTATCCCCTCCGGAGGCCTCCCTACAATTCTCATTACCTACCCCATCCACATACATACAGTGCGGATCCGCCCTAGATCACAAAATGATTGTAGATAGACCTAGATATGTACATGTAGATAAACAAATTGCAAGATATGCGTTTGCCATGTCTGAAGTTTGAAGATAGGGCCATAATCTGCATTTCTGGATTAATATTATCCACGTCTCAATTTCCACAAAATTAGGAAAGTACGAAGAATGCTGCCAAAGAATAATGAATATTTGAAGAAACAAATGGAATAAATCTTTTGAGGAAAATCGACCCACAAAGACGACTTGGAAGTGACCTTCTGGAGACATCGTAGATACTCATCCTCTATCTACCTATTAGAGACGTGCACTAGGATCTTCGCATGCACGATGTAGCAACATTATTACCCCCCCTCCAATCCCATTTCTAATTAATTCATTCAATCAATTGCGTTCTCTAGATACGTTCTAGATTTGTGATTTGTATATTTTAACATTGAATGCACTTATCTTTCATTATTGTTCTTTATTTGTATGATATATGTGGTGCAGTGATGAATTGACCGGTCAAGTCTCTTCATCTTCTCTTATTCTCTATGTTTGTCCATGTTGACTCCGCCCATTATGAGAAGGAGGAGGAAAAAGGAGGAGTGAGAAGGACGAAACGATTACTGTCTCTTCAGTATGGATACTATCCATCCACACACTCTTTTCTTCAATTCACTTTATCCACAATGGAATAATGACCAAGGTGATTCATTTATGTATAAATGGGTTATATATAATAAGTCTGCATGATATTGTGTGTGTTGAGTCATCCCTGGATGCTCGTAATGCGTTGTCGTTCCGTGGAAATGACATATATAAGATATTAACATGTGCAATAGGTTCTTCTGGATGTTCATCAACTGATAAGAAGACTCGAAGGAATCGAACTGCATTCTCAGAGGAACAATTGGATACTCTCGAGAGGTTATATTTATATTTTAGTTAAAATGTTTTGAAAAGGAGGTGGAATTAATAACGATATAGATGGTATCTGTGCAGATTTAGTAGATGATTCCTCTCAAATCGATAAATGTTGTGCTACGTGAATAATGAGACGGATCGGTCTCAATGTTGTAGAAACAAGAGTTCAATTCGGGCACAAAATGATATAAACTATTCTGTGCCATTTACATGCATATTATTGATTTTTGTTAAATTTGAACCACCTCTTCTTGTGAAGGGAATGAGAAAAATAGGATGTACCGTTTTGTTTTGCAATTGCTATCTCCCTTTCCGAACAATCAAATTTGATATTTCCCATCATTCAGATGTTTCTCTCAATCTCATTATCCGGATGTCTCAGAGAGGGAACGACTTTCAAGAGAGACCAACTTGCCTGAGGCACGCATTCAGGTTCGTACCCAATCATTTCCCAATTCGACGTTCAAAACGGTCTTTCAATGATAATGTTGTCTTTGATTTTCGTGGAAGGTATAGACATTGTACTTCTCTTCTTCTTCTCACTCAATCACAACTTCTACTAATTATCTCTCTTCTCCATATAATCTCGTGTAATCTCAAGCCATTCGCCCCTCTAAGTAGGCCCTCAAATAACAATGTTTACGGAGTGTGGAAGGGAGAGGTACAAGGGAGAGAGAGAGAGATACAGTATTCTCTCTTCTCGAGTGCAACACCTGATTCAACAATCAATCCATTCACAGGGACCCTTTCAATCTACCGAAAATGCGAATATTCCATTGATATTAAAGATGTAATGGCGCTGATGACTCAAATTTGATTTAGTGTATTAATCTGCATAGTGTACGCGTGTTAAGTGAGAGTGAGATAGACAGAGCAGAGTGATCATTCGGGGAGTTAATCCCTTTATCCAAACAGTTTCATTGAGTATCGGAGACCTTTGATCTCTTGCTCATCCCTCTCATTATCATTATGTAATCTACTCTCTCCATACTTCTCTTCTCTCAATCTTCAGGTTTGGTTCAAGAATCGACGTGCAAAACATCGAAAGCGACAAAGAAATGTAGCAAGTGATGATATTGTTCCCGTTCAGACAACTTCAACTTCCAAGGAAACAGTTGTTAGTAAGTACTTCCCTTCTTGTCTTTCCATTCCATTGTCCAGTACTCAATTATTTCTATATTTCAGCATGGACTCATGGTGAAACATTCGCCCATCTTCTTCCTTTCTCAGTTCATTCTCTCCCTTTCCAATCAATTAACGAATCAGTAAGTTATTCTTCCCTTTCTCTCTGCCTTCCAATATCTTTCTCTGAAGAGTGTCGAAATGACCGATGTAACTGATAATCTCGAGATATTCCACTGATTAGTCCCGAATCTATCACATTTCAATTTCCCATTTTCTTACAATGTTGACTAATGTGTTAGATATACTACGAGCCTCTATGAATTCCTATCTCTTAGAAGAATGAATGAGAAGTAATTGACGTTTCTCCACTCCACTTGTCATTCCCATTCTCATATTACCTAATCTGACAACATTTCCTTTGCGGATAATCTAAGATTAATATGCTACCGAATCCTCAACTCAATCAGGATTGCTCAGATCAGGTTTCAATAGGATCTAAATATGAATCTTCAATTGCAGTATTCAACGGCACTTCCTCATACTACTGCTCCACTGAAGATTTGAGCGGAATTAATGACATCATCCAATTATTGTAATTATTCCTTCACAGTAGAATAAAATCTCAATGAAAGAAATATAAAATACGAGTCTCACGAATATGTGACCAATTGAGTTCTCAATGTGAGATGATGGGTCGCGACTACCCCCCGATACCACTTTCGAAACTTCAATGTTTTCAGTTTTTGTCAGAATGGAAATATGATCTACCAAGTGACCCTGAACGAGCTAGAGAGAGAGAAAGAGAGTGCAAAAATCCTTCTCATTCCTCACTTTGCATAGTCGCCCCGCGCGGTTCGTGGGACTCATTCTTTAAAGGAGGGAGAGGACCCAATACATGCTCCAATGTCATAATCGAGTTGCGTGCGTTCATTTACAAGAAAATGATTCCCTAAAATAAGGTTCTAGGTTCTGCCTAGGAGCCGAATTCTATGAATTTCCGGCCTTATTTTGCAGCAACCCTCCAGCAAGCGGAAGTAACTAACATTTTTTTTACGCCAGAAGTGACAAAAAATTTCCCTATTGTGAGAATAATGAATTTTTCGAAAAAAAGTATTCTTTGATTGCGTCATCACTTTTCAGAATCTCCCAATGAAGTAAAATATTGTACAATTCATGAACAAGCCCAATGCAAAATTTCATATTGATCGCTTCCTAGGTTTAAAGGATATATAGTAAGTACATTGTACATGTGTTCCGTGACCCCGAATTTTCAAAATAAGAATCATTACATCAACAATAGGTTGAAGAGATAATTATTCCACCTTTATACATATTATCTAGGTTAGGGATGGCTTCGCAAGAAATATGACCGAGTGCAGAATGATTTGAAGAATTCTTGCCTGGGGAGATAATTGAATTAGATTTCTTGCGCCGAGGCAAGAATCTTGCTTCATTTCAAGAATCTTGAAAGATTTTGAATATTTCTGCTGGGTGATTCGCAGGTTCCCTCTCGGGCAGAAACATGTAGACTAGGGTTGGCTAAACGATTGCGGGACCGCACTCCTCTCCCTCTCCCCTCGTAGCTTCGTTGCGGACCAAAAACGTGACCTCCCTCCATCGGGGACCCGCAAAACTCTTTTTCCAACACTTATGTAGATAACACAACACGCAAGATCTTCTCTTTTTCTAGGTAGCACAGATGACACCTCACATGTTTACAGTGAAACAATCCACATAATATCGACTGTGACCAAAATGAAAGCAAAAGGATCACCCAATAATAGTTCCCAAACCAGCGTGCATCACACCCGTAGTGAAGGCGCCTAACCACTGAGCCATCCAAACACTTTTCATTCTCCATTTCAAGTTCACCATCAATCCTTGTTCTAAAAGTCTGAATCTCCTCTCCCATTTCCGAGCAGACCGAGCGCGCAACTCGGTGAGTTCGAGAATGAGAGGGGAAGCAAGAATCTTGCGACGAAGCAAGATTCTTGCCTCGCGAACAATGGTTCTTGGGAAATATGTAAAATGATCAATTATCCCAACAAGATCTTGTTTTCTTGATTGCGAAGCCATCCCTAATCTAGGTATACCCCTCAAAAAACTTAGTTTCGGTGTGTTTTTCCACCTTGAGCTGGGACAAATTGTTTAGGAATGAATCATTCCAGTTTACAATGAATATAGATAGGCTACTTATTCAGAATAGCTCGCGTACTTAACCACTCCCTCTTTAATGAGAAGGATAGTGATATGGATATTTATCTACTCTTTTTCGCATTCATTCTCATATTTTTGAAAACCATAATTAGCGGGCTGAAATGCAGTTCCAATCAAGTGGGTGTGTTAAAAAAGAGATTGCATGTTGCAGAAAGAAAAAACAATGAGAAAAAATGAATGATCATTTATACAGATAAGTATAATCAATGATTATTGTTATGAATCAATATCTATTATTTACTCTCTCCTTCTTTCTAAACGCAGAATTTTCTGCACTGATTATAATCAGGAAAAGTATTGGGGTTTCCCTCGCTTCCATAATATGTGAATAGCATGCAATTCTTGTAATCCTTGTTGTAGAAATACATGGGTACATGAGATCCAGAGATGGGGAATCTTCCTGCATCGTATCCAAGAGAGCACGTATATTCTCAAGTTATTGCCATTTTTTATTTTAAACGACATGAATACTTACCACGAGTACCACAACAAATTCCATTTTGACATTCGTATCCATGGGGGCATTTATCACAAGAAAGAGGACCGTTTCTATCATTGGCAGCTACATTTCCAGCCGCACAAAGAACTGCAAGTTATTGTTCTCGAATTCCTTTGTCTACACCATAGTTATAAATTAGAATTATGCACAGTATGAACATGAGGTTCCCATACATCAATAAATACACTCAAAAGAATGAAGAAGGGACGTCTAATAATTCGGGCATCCGAATATATATATCGCTTTGTTATAAATTTATTTTGCTTGAAACTTGGAAGAAATAAGTGACGATGATACATAGCACATAATATTATACAATAAATAGGATACCTCTAATGAGTGATGACGAATGTCCATCTGAGGAAGAAGAAGATGGAATTGTCACATTGGAACACGTAGATACACACTCAGCACGAGATGAGAAACGATTGCCATTCCCATTACATCCCTCAACATATCAAGTCTTTTCACTTTCGATAATGATAGCGAATTACACGAATAGTTAGAAGAATGCGCATCATGATCAGATTGCAAAAATATGCTATGTAAAAGTTTAACAAAGTATCTCGAACAGTTTTTGTGTCTCTCTTTGTTCCTTTGACATGCCAATTCTCATTCTCACTTTGTAATAGAAGGGCTGGCACAATTTAGTGCGACTGTCGAAATAAAATCGTTGTCCTCCCAATTGACCACATGAAGAATCTCCCGAATCACGACCTGAATTGAAATGAGTTGAAAGGAGAGAAGAGAGGGGGAGAAGGGGGGGGGGTATCTTACCATAGGTACATGCTTGATTCTGTGCAACCACCAAAGGAAGAAGTGCGACAAGTAGGAATATCATGATGAGGAGAAAGAGTGAGATGAAGGTTAGGGGAAGGGAGGAAGGGGAGGAGGGAGGGGGAGTATCACTTTGAGTTGTTCATCATTACAGTGAAGGGACGAGTTTATCTACTCGTTGCAGTGTTTGCTCCTTTTATTTGTATTCTCTTCTACTCTTTTGACGAATCAAGAAATCATCGATGAACACTCTATCCAATAATTATCTCAACTCTACTTATATTTTTAGGTAAATATTATAGTTTCATCCCGAATAGGATTAAATTAGTTACGATAAATGCATGTAACACATTTATTGCTGATCATGTTTGAATAATGCCGTTAGATCAAGGTAAAACAAACAGTTCAGAAGTTTCTGTTTAACGACAAACACGAACTTGTTCCCCACGCAATCTCAGAGTTCTCTCATCCTAGTTACAATTCCCAGTTTATGTATACCATGACCAATCGATTTTTCAGATCAAAAATTATTGTTGTTTCCGGTCGAGCATTAAAAATCACAAAACCAAAAATATGGTGAGAAATTATTTATGCTCGATATCAACCCGTATATCGCTGAATGGAATGGCCAGATAGGAATGGATTCGAAATATAGGGACAATTTATGAAATAATTTCTAATCATTAGCTAAGACTCTATATGATTATGAAAAGAATTAACGGAGCGTTACTAGAGACGACAGATACAAACTCATTCAGATCGTTCAATAATGACAAATGAAATGAAAAAGTTCTATAATATGTACAATATGAGAACAAGAGTAGGTAGAAAAAAGAGAAACACGTATGAAATGAAAGTGGATTTGATAGATACATTATAAAAGTAAAAGGCAAGAAATGAAGACAATGGAAATAAAGGTAGCTTAATTTTCAAATAATGGTTAAGCAAGGATATCTCTAAGGGAACAATTTGATTCGAGGACACACTTCAGATCATCATCCACACAATTGAGAATATTCCTGATTTGAGAGATGAGTTGATTTCTTTTCACTGACGATGACTCCATCTCAACCACTCGTTGTCTGAATTTCATTTATTTACTTTGAGTATTCCCTTTAATTATCAAGTTGTTCATTCTTTTCAGGTGATATTCGTTGCCGACTAACCGTATTCGCAATACTAAATCGACAATCTCAACGTGGTGTCTTTGGGCAAGAACTTCCTTGTCGATCATAGTATCACATAGGGAATCGACATAGACGGATTTGATCTGTTGAGACATTGAAGACGATCGAGATGAGAGCCATTCAGCGAATGAAGGACACACAATAAAACGACGATATAGACCTGATACACTTATAATTATTGGATGCTGTCTTGTAGGGATCGTATTCGAGAATATTCACGGAGAGTGTCTGGCTACGCAAACGTTTTTTTTGTTTTGTTTTGTTTATTTGTCCCCGAATCCCATTGAATACAATTGAAATGTCCCACCTGTCCAATCTCCTTTGATTCCACAAGTAAGAGAAGGGCCGGCTTCTTCCAGAGTCATCAAGAAATTTTGTATGACGAAAGGTCTCACTGATGGAATTGACTAAACAAGAGATATTAACTTGGAATGAGATATGAAATATACTTTGAATGGACTCATTTCTTTCCTCAATGGCATCAATGAACTGAGATATCTCTCGAGAGGAATCATAAATGATTGAGTTAATTCGAGAAGATGACGTTGAAGAACAGACGAATGCATCTCAGATGGACCATCTGTGATGACGAACACATACATTTAATCAATTACAATATATATCTTAGAAAATTGAAAAGAATGATTTTCTTTCTCATTATAAGAGAGGAAAAGTGTAAATGTCCGAAATACGTTGCCGGTATGTGTATCGTTTTATCGCCTTATTGTTAGACCTCACTACCATAACCTTGTGTTTATTCACCCTTTTCAACCCCGTCTCATAATCAGATAGATGAATTAGCAAAATATCTGAACCTTTGCTTAGCTTCTTGAGTAGTCCTTCGTCTCTCTGTAGAAAAGGTTTATATTGAGTGAATAGACCATCCTTCGCATCCAGTATTCTCCCATCCCAATGTTTCCTGTGTTTTGTCTTTCTACATAATTAATAATATCGTATTCTACACTTCATCTATTCTACTTCTATCACTACACAACGAAGATTACACCACAAACACACAATCTCCTTAACCCAACATACTCGTGTAAAGGGAAATTTCTATTGAAATCGGTTATTGTCGGATTAAGGAGAAGGATACAAAAAGAGTAACCTCGTTTTGTCCGATTGTTTATCATTCGAATCTATCTCGCTCACATCAGACACCTACAAAGACGGATTAATAAATAATGTAGAGTATTTATAAGAAAGAAAGAAAGAGGACGTATAAATAAGGAAAATAGTGGATACCTTAAGTATATGAGGCCAATGATCAAGGGCCTTCACGAAGAACGGATTAGTTACTCCAAGTATTACACGAGCACTCAACAAACACATTATTTTATAGATTAATCATTAATAAATATGTTGATAATTCGTACGTATGCTTCGATCTGCCAGTATATTCCCTGAACTCCGAATCATGGATAGTGAAATAGGGACGGAAATCACTTGCGTATCTGGAATATCACATTCATCTTCTAATCATTAGTATAAGGGAATACCTGAGAGGAGAGATGAGAGCAACTAAACTCTGTACAATAGATGCAACTCTAGTAGGAGAAGAAGCCATTATCAGAAGAGGCTCTCCTGTTATCACCAATTCCCATACTAATTGAATGTGTTTCATCACGGATTGGAGATTCCTTCAACCAATTCATTTCAATTATATCCTATCAAATATGGTGAATAAAGATATAACTATTTTCTTACTTGTATATATCGGGTTCGTATATCGATTTGATTTTGATTATTCCATCAGAAACATTTAACCTAATATCATCAAACTGAGTGAACGGAATATCACACGCCGAGGGAAGACGACACTGAAAGTACAACAAGGATTAATTAAAGTGGATATTGTCACGTAATATAGGCAACGGTAGTGGGAAGGGAGATGTCATTTAATTAATCGAAAGGTTAAGTCAAAAATGTAGAAAAGGAAAGTGGAAAGATATATATATATATATATTATCTATTGTTTCCAACATCATGATAGGGTAATCATTCCCTTCTCCTTGTTTCTCTCATGCTCACATCGAAAGTATCCGATTGCAAATACTAATATAAATATTGTCGTATGTGAATCTCGTATACAATATATTAAATGGGATAATACCTGTATAACAGTTCCCATAATAGGTAATTGGAATGATTGGCCAGCGATAGGTGGCCCCCATTGATCCATATCATGACATGCTACAATAACAACGTAATGTGTACAATTATCATATATTAATTATTAAATAAAAATGGTTACTTACCTGCTTCGATAGCCGGTTCACCCATTTCGAAGTATCCAAGTGCAATCTTCTCAATAATAGTAGAATATAAATGGAAGAAGGGAATAATTGAAAGAAGAACAACACTCTGGAAACAATTATATTTCTCTATCGATAACTCCCATTCTATCTCCACATATACAAATAGGGAGTAAGATTTAAATGATACCTTCTGATAAAATCCTCGTGGTATGGAAAGATCACGCTCTTGTCTAAAATGGACAAATCCATAGAGAAACTGAGGATGAATAGGTAGATTCGACGGTGAATTTAATATCAACGATTGTTGATAGGAAGTTACATCACTCTGACTCCTGAAAAAACTTTCTACCATAATTAGTTTTATTTTTAACAATACCTTCGTATTCGGAAGTGATATTTTGTATCTCGACTGTGCGCATTATTCGAATCGGGAAAAGCAAGATAACAAATATTCGCTTTTTCCTGTGCAGAGAGAATAGCATCACCAGGATACATAACCTCAAGAGAGTAGATACATACATATAATCTGTCACTCAGTTATACATCAATTGACAGCTAGCTATCTCAAATGATCAATACGAATAGTATCTTACTACGATGGTACTCCGCACTACGAAACACAAATATATGAAAGAATATTTGAATAATGTAAGAATTGGATGGGAATAGAAAAGGCGTGGGGATTTTTCCCGGACGGCTTCACCATACTCAGTCGTGTACTTTATTAGTATCGATAGCACATCGTTAAACATTGATATTTATCATTACTCCCCATGAATTACGATACTGTTTTATTGCTTATTAGGAGCACATTAGCAAATCTATATCTAATATAATTAGATGCAAATAAGCTAGGCTGTATCTTATACGTCTCTGTAATCAAACACTTCCCTAAGCAGCGAGCGAAGTTATTTCTGTAAATGCCTAAGCAGCAGCCGATTGCGGGGCGCTGGAGGATGAGTACGGAGATTATGGAATGCAGATAACTCGACTCTACGCTTCGTTCTACAATCTTGATAAGGCCGAGGAGACGACAGCATCAGCCCATCGGACTCTCCAACACATTACTCGAATCACTCGCCAACTCATTTCACTGGGAGAAATGATCGACAACGGAATGACCCTCGCCGAAGGCGCTGCCCGAATTTCCATTTGGTGCAGTTATCGCCGGTCGAGGGGAATATTACAAGGAAATCTCTAGCACTCTCACGAGTGAATTATTCTGTAAGTAAGGTCTCGCACGACTAAATCTGCCGATCGGTTACCAATTTCTGGAGCCCATACCGAGATTAGACCAGTTGCGAGCTTCCCTTTCTTTACAGATGGAGTTCATTATGATGAAGAAATTGCCACGTTTTCTTCTGGAGTGTGCGCTCCGCGCCAAGATGGAGAAACGACTCAGCGTGACTGGTCTACTGGAGCTTCTATCGCATGAGATGGTCATTCTACGCCAGACAGCGGTATTGAGCAGCCCTTCATTTCCGTCTTCTACTATCGCTTCGACACCATCCGTCCCATCGTCTACTATTCATTCGGCACGAATTCGAAAACGAGGATGGAAGACTCGACCCGTTTATTCGTGCAAGTTGTGTGATGGAGCCCACTCCGTTCTACTCTGCCCCTTGAATCACTCTCATCGGAGAAAGAGTGTAATGGAGAGGCAACTGTGCATCTCCTGTCTCCGTCCTTCTCATCTCTCTTCTGTCTGCTCCTCCAAGCAACCCTGTCGATACTGTTCATCATCCCATCATCACTCGGCCCTCTGTTCATCATCTGTATTGGAGGAGAAGAATCCTCCATGGAAGGATTCCGCTGCTCGTGCCATCACTCAAGAGAAGCAAGTTATCCTACTCTCACACGATCTCCAGCTCGTCAATCCCTGCAGTGGAGTGGAGATGCGATCTTCAGTCTTCTTCGACAACGGTGCTCAGAAGTCATTCATTCATGAGGATCTCGCTCGTTCCCTTCATCTCGACCCTATCGGCCATACGCAACTGGATATCTCTGCCTTCGGGAACCATTCCATGTCCTTTCCCAGTTCACACTACATCGTTCAACTGAGACAAGAAGATGGTCAATTGGTTCATCTACTCGTCCATTCGACTCCTCGACTGGAGATGGAGATGACGATGACTGGTGTATCTCCACATGATCATGACAAGCCGAATCCAACCTTGCGGACTGTTTCTCCTGGAATTCTCATTGGATCCGATCGGTTTTGGGACTTTATTCATGGAAGAGGACCGATTCTACCATCCGGATTGAGGAGCATCGATACTGTCTTCGGAATGATGGTCACTGGATCTACAACTCCTTCTTCCTCCTCTCGTCCCTCCATAAAAAGGGCAGTTCACGGGCATTAAACTGAGCATCCAAGCCCTTATTGATTATGGATAATTGTGAACCGATTGGGCATTTGAGTAAGAAAATAGGATAGTAATTTAGTGAGTCACAATTAAACTAAAATCTAACGGTTTACCCCTAGTGAGCGTAGCTCGGCTAGTTTTATTAAACTATAGAAAAGTATTGGTTACCTCCAGAACCTGTCCGAGCTCCAAATCAAACATTACTATACATATAGAATGAATCCATTGATTGAATCTACTCCAAGGAGGAATCGACGATGTAGAGTCGACGTCAATCGACGATGTAGAGAATGAAGACATACTATTTCCTGTTATTAATACCATTAAGTTGGGGGGCACAACACTTCGTCATAAAAGTACAAGGATCAAAGGTGTAAGGGACGGTGTGAAACATGGGTATTAAGTTGTCGTTAGGAGGATATGAATTAATGAAACGAAAGAAAATAACGAATTAATCGATGACGGCGCTAAGACTGATGATAGAGAGAGAGAGCGCGCGCGCATGCGAGAGAGAGAGAGAGAGAGAGAGAGAGAGAGAGAGAGAGAGAGAGAGAGAGAGAGAGAGAGGGGGGGTGTGAGAGGGGAGACGAAAGGGGGGGGCGTGTTTGAAGGTAGACAGAAAGAGTGGTGAGAGAGAGAGAGAGGATGGTAAAATATGATTGGTGAGGGTAGGGTAATCACAGTTGAAAAGGGTAATTTTGGCCCTTAAAAAATCACATGGTATAATGGTATGAGCCATTTTGGTTAAATATATAGAATTTCAATGGTTTGTGCCATTTTTGAGTCAAAACTTATCATGGTAAGAGCCACTTTGGGTAAAATAATTCCTATGGTATGAGTTCCATACCATCAAAAATTCCCACCCTTTTCATCTGTGAGGGTAATATCTAAATGGTAAACGTCTAAATTAGTATGTAAGCAGAAAATGTCCAAAAATACGAAAGAAGCCACTAAAACCGAACTACTATAGAACGAAACATAGTGAGAAAATGGAAGCAAGAGAGTGAACAAAAGAAACAACAAAGTGGAGAGAACGAAATAATGGGGGAGAGAATGTAGAGGAATTGATGGTTAGATATGAAAGTTCACTCTCTTTCTCTAGAGAAGGAGAATTGACGTCATTATAGAGTAACCATGTAAAACAATAGAAGATGAGTGAATACAGAGAAAAAAAACCCTAATTGAAAGAAAACCCTAGTTGACAGGTTTTTTAGAGGAAAAAAAATATAGTAGATAACAAAAAGAGTTGTGTATATTAGAGATTAATTAGGATATTGTAAGCATTTTGGCATGGAGAGCCATTCAGAAAATGAAGAATGAACGGATAGAAAAAAATCATTTATCTGATCGAACAATTGTAAAAAGAACAACTATAGATATGGAAAGAGAGAAAGGGATAAAATGAGTAATTAAGGAATGGTTGTCACTTACAATTTAGCGAGTATTAGCATACAAGAACCGAGATTGAGGATTCATATTATACTTGAGTTGCCGAAGAGACATCGGTTTTGATATTACCTTCATACTGTTTCTCTCCCCATCCTTCTCTTATTGGAACCCCGAGGAGCGAAACACAAAGAGTATCGGGGAATCCCATACCTTAATTAGAATGAGAAAGAGAGGGTAGAGAGGGAAAGAGGGGGAGGAAAGAGGGGAGGGGCAGAAAGCACATCCGGATTCCGGAATCTGTACAATCCCATTACAAGCAAATTAAAGTTAACAAAAAGGGAGAAAACACAAAACAAAAGGAAAAGTGCAGACGGGAAATACGTATGGGAATAGAAAGAGATCGAGGTAGGATAAGAGAATGAGGCAAGAGAGATGAAAGGGATGAATTCTTCTTCTCACTCATTTGAGTAATTTCATCACGGAAAGTGAGAATTCATCGAATTGTTCGAGTCGATGAATGAATCGACACTCAATTTCATTCCTCCATCTATCTAGATTCTTACGAAGAATTGTCTTCAATCTGCAATAGAATTCATTGATTTCTGTATTTTAGTAAATCATGAAAAGTGGAAATAATTAATACGCTATATATTCCTCTCTATAATAACAAAGTAAATGACCTCTCGACAGAATATCGATGACATTGTTCTTCGATATCCTTCATATTCATAAGTCTCTCATCTTCACTTTCGAGTGTATTCAGAGTAGAAGCCAATCGCCCACTTGCTAATTTCATAACTTTCTTCAGTAACTCCCTTCCTTCTTTCTTATCTTTCGTTTCCTGAAATTATAGCATTTTCATAACATATCAGTGGATAAACAAACCATATTACTTCGAGTATGAACTCCATAATCATTCCATTCATCTTCATCATCATTCATTCTCTCTTCATTTCTTTTCTTTTCTTCTTCTGCTTCTTTCTTCTTTGCTTCTTTCTCTCTTTCAATATCCCTTATATTCCATACAATTCGATAGTCGAGTACTCTCATCAACATTAATATTTCCGATGGCTGCAATTCATACTTACATCTTCATAATAAAATGTATACGTTTCTCTCATTTATTTCACTCATTATGAAGAGGATCTTCTAAGTATCAGTAAGTAATGCTGTGGAAAAAGTCAAAGAGAAGAGGAAAGATTTACATTCCCGCAATTTCATACCTCAGCTCCCAGTTTAGGTAGCGACTTGAAATTTGGATTCTGGGGTGGAAATTGAAAAAGCACCCCAGAATCCAAATTTCGAGTGCTTAGCACCACTGGGAGCCGAGATATGAAATTGCGGGAATTCAAATCTTTCCTCTTCCCTTTGACTTTTCCCACAGCATAAGTATTATGAAACCCATTCTAGAAAATCACATTTTAATTAGGCACATGAATGGTCAGCCAAAAATTCCGAAACCTTATTCTTTTTTTACCTTATGCGTAAAAAAGAGAAATAATACAAGAAAAGAAGAGAAGAGAACGAACCCTTGCTTCTTCTACTCTCTTTCTATATATGATAAGAGTGAATTTACATTGAGTATCATCACTCATTTTGACTACTTTGAGAAATTCTTTGTTCTCAATAGCTCGAGTTCTCAGTTTATCTTCGAATTCAAGAAGAAGCTCTTTCTGCAATATGAATAAAAAACAATTCGTAAATTAATAAACAAATGTACCCATTTGTGAATTGTATCAGCTTGTTGCGCCTTTCTGTTGAGTAGAGAAATATCCTTCACTTTAAGAAGTTCTCCGTTTTCTGCCTTTTCCAGTAAAGAAGACATCTCTTTTCCAAGTAATTCCATATAACTCAATTCTTCTTTATCTTCTTCATTCATCAATTCATTTTCCTTTTCTTTCTCTCTATTCTCCTTGACCTGAGCACTGTCTTCTATTATCTTACTCTTATCTTTCTATTCAACCTTTTCTCTCCACTCCAATCCCTTTTCGAACTTTTCTTTATTCTTTTCCATTCCCTTCGCTAGTTTCTTCTCATTCTTTGATCCATTTCTCAGTTGATCACTTAATTCATCCCATTCCTTCACATTCGTAATTACTCTCCATTCTTCATCAAACGGAATAAATCCTAAAATACATTATCCATAATCATATCCCCTTTTTCTTTCTTCCTTTATTCTTACCAAAGTATTCACTTCCATCATCTTCTTCGATCCATTCTCTACTTCCAATCGATTGGATTAATAATCCACCATAATGTGGCATTAACATATATCTTCTTCCATGTCTATCAAATCCAATGGGATCAAGTCGCATAACGAACTTAGCTTCATCTAATCCCTTCTCAACACTCTGAAACCATTCAAAATATTCGATCCATCTATTTTTGAAAGTCGGGGAGTACTCTTTAAAGATATTCCAAAAAGAAGTCATTTTCTCACCGTATTTTTTAAAAGTGAGGCCATTTTCTCTCTAAAATAATTTACCCATACTTACTATTAAAGAGAGTCTGCGTCCGAAAATATATATTTTCCAATTTCTTCAAAAGTTCACATTTGAGCGTTTACATGCTCTAATAATCCAAAAATGTTCAAAAAATATAAAAAAAATATTTCAAAATACTCAAAACAAAAATAAAATAATTTGCGTGTATTTATGGGTACTGTCGCTCCTGCATAGTACAAGTTGGGACATTTCAGAAAAGTCGCACAAGCGCACCATAAATTTTCCTTTTTTTTCGAGAGATGAGTTCTGTCTTTCCTCTCGTTTTTATCAGTGTCTAGTTGATATTTTTCATTATATTTCCGTGTAAATCAATTCAAACGGTTCGTCTTAGAAGTAGTTGACAGTTATCGAGCTTTAATCACGGTTATTTACCTTATCCTTTATTCGCAACCGTTTTCCGTGGCTCCTTCTTTTTTTCCATTTTAGCTACTCGGCTATACGAAACGATTATTGGATAACGAACCGTTCTGTTTGGTATTTGTGTTGTTATTCGTGTTATTTCACTGACTGTTACAAGTATTTACTATATAATTATCAAATTTAGCCAAACATGGCCGACGAATGGGCAGTTGATGAGGTTAATGAGGCCGTGGACGTTGCTCCCGCCTTCGAGCTCAAGAGTGATCTTCCCGAGGTCAAGCTCTTCGGAAAATGGAACCACCAAGAGGTATTATAAATCTGTTTTTAAAATTTTGCTGTTGCTATGTTCATCAGTTCTAGCAAAAAAAAACAATGTCTCTGATACTTATTTTTATAAAGGCCAAGAAGTGTTATGCTGTCACAACTTTGAGTGCCTTTGTACATGCGGCGGTTAAGTTTAGAGTCATTTCTTCTATTTTATTCGGTGACCGAATTTACTAGGCATAGGTCATTATTGAGTTATTTGGTCCCTGCCTTAATAGCACTTTGTAGTTAAACCATTCAAAGATTTTTTCACTGTTCTGTTGCTATATTTAAATAAACTGAAGTGATTTATATTTATATTTGTCAGGTCAATGTTGCCGACATCTAGCTTGTCGGCAACATCGCCGTCAAGGAAGAAATACGCCCACTACCAGGTCGATAAATAATTTAAATAATTCTGTCCAATTTGTATGTTTGGTACTGTATGGAGAAAACAATCCCGGCTTTATATTCTATATTCTGAGAAATACCACTAAATAATCTTTAGTTATTTTGTTTTGTCTTGTCAATTTATGATAACCACTCTTTGTTTCAGGCCAAGCGTTTCCGCAAGGCTCCCTGCCCCATCGGTGAGCGTCTTGCATGGTCTCTGATGATGCCCGGACGCAGCAACGCCCATGAATGTCCGCATCGTCAAGCACTCTTTCGAGATCATCCACCTCCTTACTGGAGAGGTTTGTAATTTTTATTACTTAGATTTGATACATCATTATACCATCTATGAAGAAAACAATCCCAGCTCTCTGAAAGCACCTTGTAGTTAGAACATTCCGAGATTGGCAAACTTTTGTTTTAGTCTTATGATGCGAATAGTGTCGACGTCTAGACCATTTCTCTGGAAATGACCCCTCAATATCGTCTAGACGGTTTTTCCCCAGAGAAATGGTCAAGACGTCGACACTGTTCGCACCATTATCGTTCTTCGTACTCGCAATATTTAATACATCTCAGGCTGTGTTGCTCCTCTGCACTGGAGCTCGCGAGGTCGCCTTCCGTAACATCAAGAGTGCCTGGCCGACGAGTTGATCAACGCCGCCAAGGAATCCTCCAACAGCTACGCCATCAAGAAGAAGGACGAACTCGAGCGTGCCGCCAAGTTTAACGGCGAAGCCGTTTTGTTATCTAGACATACCTCACTCACCCTTAAGATTGTTCGTTTGTTGTTGATGTTGTTGGGTAAATTGTGAGTATTTACTCTCTTGTGTGTTTAATACACTCGTTATTATTCAACAATAGTCGTTGCAACAGACACATTTAAAGTTGTTTTTATGGCTTTCATATAAGGAAGTGGAGGGAGTAGTTGCAGAACATGCGTGTATCCGTATCGATTGTGTGTTGGGTAAGAAAGGATAGGGAAAGCTTCTATCAAAGACTGCCTGCTTGTCTGCCGAAGTCGTCCACGACCTTTGTTATTCTCTCCTTGAGAGAGATTCTCTCGTTCTTTCGATTGCAGTGCTGGCCTAGGTTCATCCCTACCCTATCAACTATTACGACTGCTATTCCCTAAAATTAAGCTTGTTTTGCGTCGTGCCTCGGTGCGACCAGTGTTGCTTGCCATTTCATTGACTATTAGGAGGCTGCCTCGCTCGGGAAAGATCACCTGTGTTCAGAGAATGTATTATCACGCCTATTGGATTGTGCTAGTGGGACCTGCTGCTCTCCCACCCTCTTCCTCCGCTCCTTCAGCAGCAGTTCATCTTATATCGCCAGAAAAATAAGGAACTCTAATAGGCTTGTTTACGTGCCAGAGAGTTGATGGGGAACGACCTAACAAAGCCAGACTGCTCAAACAAAGCGCAGGCATGGCTAAATATCGATCACAAATCGTTGCACTAAGGTAAAATGTGTACTTAGTAACGAGCTTAAGCTTAAAATGGCGGAACTTGAGAGCCGAAACTGTTTCAAGGAGCAACAAACGAGACATTTGATGGTAAAACTGAAACCCCGTGCATAATTACAACCAGACTATGTATTTCCTTGTCGAACAAGAAGAGAATAGCATTAATATGGCGTATTCTTATTGGAAAATGGGTAAAAATTGACACGAAAATGTTAAACTAACGTTTGAACGAAAACTCCGCAAAATCCACGAACGAAAAAGTCGATAGGCACAGCAATACAGTAATCGTTAAATTTTCTTAATTCCGGCTTTGGCTTGCGTGTGCATACAAACAACGCCACACCAACTATGCAGGAGCTACCGTAACCCAAAACTTGTTTTCTATTTTTCTCCTTAAATAAGCATATATATTTTCTAATATTTTGGCATTGTAGTCAGGTCATCAGTCAGGATGATACTAAATCATATGAGCAATGGTCATTTTTTGGCTGCCGACTCCCTTTAATTATTTGAACCATAAATTTTCGTAACAACCGGGTCGGTTATCAGATCACTTCCGTTTAACCAGGTCAGCTATCAGACCACTGTTGAGCACGGGGTCGGATATCGGACCATACCCCCGATTTTGACCACGGGTTAGTAGCGCATAACCCCCGATTTCGGAAGCAAACAACGCGATTTTCAATAGGTTTTTTTGTCGAACCCCCGATTTTGTCCATTTCTCCGAGGATGGTGCTTATCACTGTATCATACCACTGCATTAGGGGGTCCTATTCAACTGTGGTTACCACTGTCACTATATCCTATTGTTAGATCAGAGGAGTGCGCAAAAGTCAGTTGGAGGCAGAGGGAGTCGAACCCCCGACCTTCCGATACGTATGCGGGTGCTCTACCACTGAGCTATACCCCCTGATACTGGCATGCCCTCGTGCTCGCACTATGGTCTTAGGGCCGCGGCCATGCATTCCCTTACACTATCGATCTCCGCTTGGTAATCAAAATATATGATTCAATCGCATTATTAATCCGATCAATTTAAAATAGATACGAACCTTCAGATGGGTTGATATATCCTCCATTCTCTTTTCACTCTTATTTAGTGTTTCCTCCAATTCATATAGCTTTGCAGTCTCCGCTCTAAAAACAATGAGCATAAGTCAATAACCCTTCCCTCCCCCCTCGCCTTATCACCTCACCTGGACACTCTAAGATTATTCGATTTCTTATGTTCCATCATGCTCTTAAGCTCCTTCAGTTCCCTATTTGTATCTTCCACCTTAAATTCCTCCTCATCACCGATTATCATATAATTAGCCGACCTTTGTTCTTAATTCTTTCTTTTCTTTCTTGAGACCATCATTATCTTCGTGCAATTCTTCATCTGTCTTTATATTTCTCAATGAATTTGAATCGAGAAAACAATTAACAAGGAATTCCATGATCATTCCTTGTGATCGTCCTTCAATTCTCTCCCACTTTCCATTACATCCATCCAATTCAGCAACTAATCCAACACGATCACCCTCAACATTCCATCGTTTATCTGTGTACAATGTGTTATTAAAATGATTAGCTTACTTCATTCATGGTAATATCTCCATTATCTTCTTCTTCTTCATCCTCATTTTCAATCTCATCTTCACTTTCATCACTCGAATCCGAATGATCCTTCTGTTATTCCCTCATTACTTCTCAACATTTTAGATACAATACCTTTTTCTTCACAATTTCCTCCTTGACGCCTTTCTTCTCATCTCTTATTACATCTCGCTCAAACTGAAATACAAGATGAATTGAAATAGTTATGTGAGAAGGAATAACGTACCTTGGTTGATGGCTTCTCTCCAATCATAAGAACACGGATCATTTCCACAATCGAATTCTCGTCCCATTTAAGTTTCGTAAGAGAACAATCACAAAAATAATACCGATTCTGAAAAAAAAGAAAACAATTTTCCTATAAGAACTTGGTGGTAAATTGATTAGTATAAAAATGAAATTGCATAATACCTCGAATTTTTCATCAGTGAGTATCAAGTGCATGAGAATGTTTACGATTGGATACGTAATTTTCTTCGACAAAATAATCTTTTCATTCCCTTCAGCGCTCAATGCTTCCACTATCTCATCTCAATGCGATACAATTATTCATTATGTCCCATCAATGCATTCATTTACCAGTCAACGGTAATTTATAGTTCGAAGGGAATAGACTTCCTCTAGTAAATATGAACTCTGAGATCATCAGTGCAATAGGGAAATGAGGGGAAATAATAATATCCCCTGAAGGAGGGAGTTTTCCCATTTCTTTGTCATAGTCTTCACCCCTTTCTTCTTCCTTAAATTATCTTCTTATATTCTTCGTCTTCAATTAATATCTTACCTCCATCTCTTTCATAATCTTTGCACTTTTGATCCTTTCTTTCATTTTCTCAACTACTATTTTCCCATACATTGCATCTAATTCCTTTCGATTCGTCTCTCGAATTCCCACTCTCTCTTCCTTCGCTGCTTTCGAACTGAAATACATACCATAAATAAAGTAGTCGGTTGTATTCGTCAAAAGAATAGCAATTAATTAAATGAGCTGACACTTGTGTGTTCATCAAATGGCCGGCTTTTCTCCATTGGAGAACCTCCAGAATCTCATGCTGAAATTGTTACTTTAGTTCTCCGACAACTATCAGTAATTCACAATATTACGAACTCATGAGAAAATGAAATAAAACAAATGAAGGACGTGAGATGTTGATTGTATACCTCGATAGTCTTTCCATTATTTTCCATTATCTCAATGAGATTCTCCATTCTCCCATCAATCATTTCCTTCGTAAGTCCTTTGATGACTGTATCACACTCTTGAACAAAGAGACGACAATCATCTCCTTTGTACAAACGAACCAGCGGCTCAATCTAAAATGTATTATTTCCGTTTTATTGTGAGATTCCATTGTAAGAATCTAGGATTGTGTGCTCCACATACAATTTCTCCAGGTTTCTTGCTAGTTAGATTATTTGGATATTCGTACTGGTAGACATTGCTTACAAGGAAACGGTTCCGAAATTAAAAAAAATTCGTCGCGAATATGTCTTTTTTATGCACAGGCGCAATTACATGATGCAACGCCCGATTTTACACCCGATCAAAATATCGTACGATTGAAGCGTGTTTGTGGCCAAAATTGGAAGTAATACCTATCTAAATAACTCACAGCTTTTTCGACCTTTCCCTTTTGTTTCTTCTTTGATGGACTTCCCTTTGAAGACGACGGAGAAGCAGTCAAGAACTTATCCAAAAACTAAAAGTATACAAATCGATATTTCCAATATTCTCGAACGTATCACTATTAATTATACTCACTCCTTGTTTTTGATTCTTTTTCTTCATTTTCTCTGCCAAAGAACTCAAAGGCATCTCGTCATCAGTTGAATCCAAATTAATCGTTTCCTGTAAAATTGAACTTACTTCTGTATATGAGCGAATCTATTGCAAAACTAGAGTTTCGATCAGCGGTACAAGACGCTGTTACTTAAAAAAATCTAATTCGCCAACAGAGGCTTGGCCTGCATCCAATGAACTGGATTTTGGTTGTTTTTTTTTTCTTTAAGCATTCCTACTGACTCAAAAACAGTTCATTCCATAGCTATGATATACAAGGTTACTAACATAAATAGGATTAACTTGAAATCCATAAATGGCCTACCACTTTCGATTCTTGCTTAGGCTTTTTCTTTTCGACCTTTTCCTTCTTTTCTTCATTATCTTCTTTTCTCTTCCTAGGTTTCTTCTCCTTCTCCTCTTTCTTTCCTTCTTTTTTCATTCCATTTTCCTTGAGACTATCATTACTCTCTCTTTTCGCCTTCTTCACAGGAGGAAGAGCAATCACATCATCATCTTCACTTGATCCAACTGCAATTCATTCACTTTAACATACAACTGGCACACATTAAAAAAAAGAATCAATATTTGGCATGAGATGTTCAGAACTACTCGTATAGAACTATTAATAACCTAAGAAATATTCGAGTCGGATCAAACATTTCCGTAGTATTAATCATACAAATACAAAAATATTACAAATAGTTCTCCTTTCCGGTATGTTCCATCAATATTTTTGCCAATAGTCATGACCCCCCTTTACTCATTCTTAGATCTTCTGAGAGCTCAACAATAATTTTCAAAAGAAACTTTTCAATATTTTAGTCAAGAGAAGTAAGCATATTTGAGCAGGTAGAGGGGCAATTACAAAACAACAATGTCCGATACAAATGCACTAACCTATTATTTGTCCTTAGAGGATATAATTGAAATACATACTTTCTTTCTTCGATCCATTTTGAGGTTTGCAGAAGATTGGAGCGAGTTTATCTTTCATTCCGAACTCTTTCTTGTATATTTCATCCACTTCCCACAACCCTTCTGAAAATATTAGAAAAACAAAAACAAAACAAAAATAGAAAAACATATATATATATATATATATATATATATATATGTATATTTTAATATATATATATATATATATATATATATATATATATATATATATATATATATATATATAAGGGGTTAAATATCAAAGAGAAGAAGAAGAAATGTAAAATTTAAATTCGGTAAAAAGGGCCTGAATTGAAAATAACAGATACAAAGTAGAAGTAAAACCTTTCTTGGATTGTGCACATGCGAGTTTGATGAGTGATTCGATATCGAAGAGTTCCAATGAATGAGGACGACTAGAATGTAAATAAATTAATACAATCACATATGGAAGGGGACTCTCACCGTAAATGAGCTGAGGGAACACGAATAATGTCGCGAGTTCCGTCGTTTATCGTATAGGAAGAATCGTCGGAGTGCACTTTGACCACCTTGCACGAAAGAATTCTGAAACCAATTCAATCTATGATTGTCTCTATCGTTGCATTAGATAAGAACTGAGTAATTAAATAGAAGAACAGAGCAAGGGTATTAGAGCTATGAAGAATACACAAATAGGACTCTTTCCCTCTTCTCGATTGATTGACGAGAGAGAGAAGAGGAGCGAAGGAAGCAATGGAGACATGAGATCTACCACCACTTTCTTAATCCCCCTTCGTTTACCGTGGTAAAGTTGATCAAAAATTTGTAAACAACTTACATATCATCTCCATTCTCCATGCTAACTTCTTCTCCCTTGATAAAATTAGCACAATTCTTTGAGATAACCTCGATCAAATCTTTTAGTGGAAGAGCGGCTGCAAAACGGTATTTTATACCCCAAGTAGAAATATAACATAATGAAATACATTTATGCGCGCACTCACATTTATGCGCTTTGTTAAGAATATGACGAATGAGTTCGGGATGAAACTTGTCTTTGATGATATCGAGGGCTTTAGTTTCAGCCAATCTTGCTTTCTCCCAAGATGTCGCTGCTGCATTGTGATCGTGGCGAGGCTTCCATATTGAGCTGGTATATTCAGTGATCCGAGAATCGAGCTCACTGAACACAAGTGATGAACAACTTAATTATAAGATAAGAGTAAAGTTTATTATTTACCTTTGAGTTGAGAAAAATTCCTTAGTGGATGCACACTCGACTCCAGTGGTCAATCGACTCCTTATCCATACTTCGCCATTATTGTTTACCGGCATCTCTATGCTAGTATTTACAATCAATTAAACAAACTGAGATAGAAATAGGAGGCAATAAGAAATGAAAAAAAAAACAAATACAAAATTTTGAATATAAAAATGCGCGAAAACGCTGCGTTCCCGCCAAAATATGGTATGCGCTCGCTACTTAGTCAAATCAGTCATGATTCAAAATTAGTAATTTCACCCAGATTCGAAATTCATTTTTCCTGTTCCGTGAACTGTGTAATATATCGCGATACAAGGGATATCACGATAACACTATTCATATTACATAGAACTTTCTACCAGATCGTGATTTGGGCTACAGATACATTTCAATCGTATCTACGATAGCTCATATCTAGTGATGTTTGAATAGTCGAGGTGGCAGTCTTTTCAAAGATATATTTTGTTACATTTAATGCAATCACATTAAAATAATAGGTGTTTGATTGAACAGTTTGAAAGCGTTTCTTCAAAGACAACCACTTCTATTGTGAACAACCCGTAGCAAATAATGGTGGTTTCATAAGGAATGTTCATCAATGCCTGTTGTTGTCGTAGCCGTAGGAGATTCGGATTGACTGTGATACTCATAATCATTCTTAACCATGTAGATTATTGCAAATACTCCATACGTGTAGATAAAAACAATGAAGATTCCAACAATTCTATAAAAAAAATCTTTCATTTGTTGGAAGAGTTGGGAAGAAACTTACGATGTCATACTGTAGAAGAGATACTTGTGATATTGAGCATATACCAAGTAAACAAATGAAAATATGGAGAGAATTGCGATTATGAGTAGAAGACGTCCCGTAGACAAAGGAACCGCACGGTAGATTGTTCCGTCTGAAAATAAAGATTCTCATGTTATTCTCTTCTCCCCTCTCCCATATTTCCAATCACATCCATGTTACATATATGTTACATTCAATATCGTAGTTAATTTTAAAAAAATAATGTTTTTTAAACGATGGTATAAAGTTGTTAATGATGTTGATTCTGATAGTTTTATTACCAGAGTAAAAAATAGAGCAAATGTGTTTTAAAACTTAAATAACCTCCTTTCGAATTGACATCACATTGAGAGTCATCGTCCAATTCGAATGTGACCTACAAAATAAATCCTATTATTAAATTAAAGATTCCTCGGATGTATTGCTTGAGTGTTTTGCCTATCTACGAATAAACTGATATCATCTCTCGGTTTAAGTGAGAAAGAAAACGATTTGGTTTTGATTGTAAAATGAAAAAAAAACTTGCATAGCCCGATATTCATTAACAAGTCTTAAAGAACTAGGAAAAAAAGAAAATTCATTTATGGCTTAGACCTTTGTCCTGATATTAGAATCTTTTATTAGCTCACGGTCTCATATAAAGAAATTCCGTATACAGTTGCGTCCAAAACTTTCGGACACTTTTTGTTTCTGCTATAACTTTTGAGCAAGGTAAGCAATAAATTTGAAACTTTAACATCACCGAGGAACGGTGTGGGACAATGTTTTTCTTCTTTGGTGGGTCTGGGAAAAATCGATATTATTGCATAGTGATGACGAAATCGACTTATGTTTTTCGATTACTCATTATTCCTAGAATAAGTGTTTCTAACTTTTGAAAATTTTTATACATAGAGATATCACCGAGGGCTACCCAGAAAATTTTTTTTCAAGTTGCTGCCACTTGCTGCAGTAGCTGCAGAGTTGCTGCAAAATCATGACCGAATTTTCATAACTCCGCTCCTAGACATGCTAGAAACCCGTTCTAAGGATCATTCTGCTTCTTATAACGAGTAATACATACCCTCAGAGTTTGGTGAAGATTGATCGGCTTTTACACTTTTTACATCAAAAAAATCACTTTTTCTTATGTCCCTACTTTGACCCTCTACAACTCCGAGAGTGAATTTTGAAAAAAATCTGGTTTTAGTGCAGAACCATTGCAAAACCATCCATTAGTAATGCCAAAAGTTTTCAGAGTGTTTGATTTACTCTCCGGTCTGTGCTGATCGATTTACTGAGGCACATTCACTTTGAAGAGGATCCTCTTCACTTGAAGAATTTAAAAGACCTTCTCTATAAAAATTCACCATTTCGACCCCCTCTCCGGACATTCCCCTAGCAGAACGATTCAGCCCTCCACCTTTTGGTCACAATAGAGGGTCCGACCCTTGTTTACAAAAATGGAGAAATTGAAGCCCCTTGTCGCAAACGCGGCCCGCAGCGCGTGCGCGAAAGTCAAAATTTGGACAAAAACGTGTTTTCATATCTCGGCAACCGAACAAGTTAGACATGAAATTCTTCTTGTTTTCGAGTTATTTTAATTTTCGATTTTTTGCTGCCTCGGGAACGTTTGGCCGGGATCTCACATATCACATTTTGCAGCCCTTACAATCCTGGTGAGTACCAACCACAAATATCAGAAATTCAGATTTTCACGAGTGCTGAAAAACAAGTCGGTGGATAGTGACCCAGATGATTCCAGAAGCTGCAGATGGGGTACGCTCGGTGAGCAATACCACTACTGCGCCGGCTAGCACTGATTTTAAAAGTTAAACATAAACCAGCCGGGTCTGCTATTTCGCAATCGTTCCAAACAAGCAAAAGCTCAAAAAATGCACAAAATTCAGGCGAACATTATGCACTATTATTTATAAATAAAAAGTGAATTACAACAACCGGCCGTTATTGCAAACCAAAAATTGAAATTTATTTCAAACTTTCCAATTTTCTCGTCGATTTTAAAAGCGATGACGGTGAAACTTTGTGCATAATGTTCGCCTGAATTTTGTGATTTTTTTGAGCTTTTGCTTGTTTGGAACGATTGCGAAATAGACCCGGCTGATTTACGTTTCATTTTTAGAATCAGTGCTAGTCGGTGGATAGTGACCCAGATGATTCCAGAAGCTGCAGATGGGGTACGCTCGGTGAGCACTACCTGCGCACGGTAGTTTAGCGCATAGAAAACTGATTTTATTTCAAGTCGACTGCACAATTTTGGAGATCTCACCTTTCAACCTCATTTTTCAGCACTCGTGAAAATCTGAATTTCTGATATTTGTGGTTGGTACTCACCAGGATTGTAAGGGCTGCAAAATGTGATATGTGAGATCCCGGCCAAACGTTCCCGAGGCAGCAAAAAATCGAAAATTAAAATAACATCTTCAAAAATTCGTTCTATAATCAACGATAAATTTTTGTTCTATAATGCATTCCTGCACATAGGAGGTCACTAACAATCCACAAGAAGAATTTCATGTCTAACTTGTTCGGTTGCCGAGATATGAAAACACGTTTTTGTCCAAATTTTGACTTTCGCGCACGCGCTGCGGGCCGCGTTTGCGACAAGGGGCTTCAATTTCTCCATTTTTGTAAACAAGGGTCGGACCCTCTATTGTGACCAAAAGGTGGAGGGCTGAATCGTTCTGCTAGGGGAATGTCCGGAGAGGGGGTCGAAATGGTGAATTTTTATAGAGAAGGTCTTTTAAATTCTTCAAGTGAAGAGGATCCTCTTCAAAGTGAATGTGCCTCAGTAAATCGATCAGCACAGACCGGAGAGTAAATCAAACACTCTGAAAACTTTTGGCATTACTAATGGATGGTTTTGCAATGGTTCTGCACTAAAACCAGATTTTTTTCAAAATTCACTCTCGGAGTTGTAGAGGGTCAAAGTAGGGACATAAGAAAAAGTGATTTTTTTGATGTAAAAAGTGTAAAAGCCGATCAATCTTCACCAAACTCTGAGGGTATGTATTACTCGTTATAAGAAGCAGAATGATCCTTAGAACGGGTTTCTAGCATGTCTAGGAGCGGAGTTATGAAAATTCGGTCATGATTTTGCAGCAACTCTGCAGCTACTGCAGCAAGTGGCAGCAACTTGAAAAAAAATTTTCTGGGTAGCCCTCGGTGATATCTCTATGTATAAAAATTTTCAAAAGTTAGAAACACTTATTCTAGGAATAATGAGTAATCGAAAAACATAAGTCGATTTCGTCATCACTATGCAATAATATCGATTTTTCCCAGACCCACCAAAGAAGCAAAACATTGTCCCACACAGTTCCTCAGTGATGTGAATGTTTCAAATTTATTGCTTTCCTGGCTCAAAAGTTATGGCAGAAAAAAATGTGTCCGAATACTTTTGGACGCTACTGTAGATGAATGGCAAAAGGAAACCGGTTTTATGTTCTCGTTCTATCTTGGTTGTAGTAGAAGGAATGACTAACCTTCGGAGGGGGAAGGGAATTTGATGGAGAGATCATTGACATTATAAGATTAATCGATCTCACGTTGACATCTTAATCGATAGTTCGAAAGGACATATTTCAAGAAATTCTGAAGAACGATTCTTCCCATGAAGAGGGTCAATCCTCATGATTCAATTGGAAAGAAAAGATTATGTCAGATTAAGAGATGGAAGAGAGTAGACATGTGAGAAGGGGAAAAGTATAGAACAGGTTGCTTTGAGAGTTAGTTCTCAATTCTTTATCCGTTCCACTTTGACTCTTTAAGGAAAAACTTGAATAGAATGGAATTTGATAGAGAAATATCTAATTGACAAAGTGGGACAGATAAGCACACAATTGAGAAGATATAAAGGAAGGAAAGGGTATGTAGGAAAAGAAGATGAAGAATATAGAAAGAATGGAAAGTGAAGTTAAGATTGAAAATGAAAGTTATGGAAGAAAAGATTGTGAGATGGAAAAGAGAGTGAGTGAATTGTAGATTGCAGAATGACCCTCAGGGGAAGGGGTAGAGAAAGGGAGTTATAACTAGTGTATGCGAGAGAGGAGAGAGAAGTACCTATGGCAAGAGGATTGAAGACTGGCTAGGCAAGAGGCTACTAGTGAAGATGAAGAATGAAAGAGAAGAAGAGGAAGAATGAATAGAGAAAGGAGCAAAAGGAGAGATATATCGGCAGGGAGTCCAATGAATGAAAGAGAAGAAATGATAGAAAGGGATGAACAGAGGAGTACCAATTGAACCGGAAAGATAGTCACAGTCACCAGACAGATATGTATCTCAATTTAGCTGACTGGTTTTTGATTTGGAAGTATTGCCTAGTTCATCACTCTCTTTCTCTCTCTCCCCTCCTCTTTTTCTCTCGATGATTCGATGTCTTTGTTCGATGGAACAATGAATTCTGCTTGATCAGATGGATTATTTCCATTGAAATAGATGGAAATGGCATGACAATCTTCATTCCATTATGTTTTCTCTCTTCTTTTTCATTGTGCCATTGGTTCATTCCGATTCATTATGGTCAATCAATGAGATTCATCATCCTTCCACTAAATATGGAGATATGAGTCAGTTTCGTTCAGCTCTCGTTATATTGTTCGGATGGTCATTCAAAAATAATTATCGTAATCATTATGAGTATTTGTTGATTGTAGTTTTAACTCCATCTCAATTATCTCGATATGAGAGTCTTTCATCATCTTCATCCACTCTTCCTCCCATCAGAGGAGGTGCCGTTCTCATTGAAAATTCATTCAATAGATGGCCAAATAACACTGTTCCATTCACTATTTCATCCAAATATAGCAACGAGAAGTATGTGCACATAAAGGGTGAGAGATTAGAAATGATGTTGAATTTACAGCCGCAAATTTATTCGGAATTCCCTTCAATCTCTTGAATCTTTATCGTGTTTCAAATTCGTCGATCGAATTTCTCATCCAGATTATATTGATATATCTCCTCTTGATGGATGTTATTCATTTGTTGGTCGAGTAGGTCAGTCCCCCCCCCCCTCTCCTCCTCCTCTTATCTCTCCACTTCTCTGGTTTCTCGTGACCAGTTGCTGACCAGTTGCTGGCGGATACGCGAGCAACAGGTCAAGGTACTGGTTAGCAACTGGTCAGCCACTGGTCAGCAACTGGTTGGAGGGATAGGCCCCGCCCACTTTCAAAATCAGATATATACTGTATTATTGATCGATACCGTATGAGTAGACCTCATACTGTAACTGATCCGTACATGGAACGTCCATGTACGGTAGTCACATTCAAAAGGCGATCACCTGGGGGGATAGCAGTAGACAACATCCACACTGGGAGACGTCTGACGATGAGACTCTGACCTGAGGAGGGGTGAAAAATGGCCCTTGTAGGCAAGGCTCGTGCTAGTCACGACGAGACTGAAAATACCCTCCAGACCAGTTGCTGATTAGTTGCTAGCAACTGGTCAGCAACTGGTGACGAGAAAGCAGAGTTATCTCTCTCAGGAGGTCGTCAGCCTGTATCTCTTTCTCTCGATTGTCTTGCTGATTACATCATTTGGCATGAAATTCTTCATGTTCTTGGATTTGAACATGAGCATCAGAGACCCGATCGAGACGATTTCATTCGAGTACAATACTCAAATGTTCTGCCTGGCCAAATGGGTGAGATGGAATAGTATCATCTAATAAAATTAAATAATTCATTTAGTCAATTTCGAGAAACTTCGTCCGAATTCGGTTGAATTGAATGAGCCTTATGATTTTCGATCTATCATGCATTATGATGGAAATGCATTCGGAAGATTCGATACGAGAAATGGAAGAAGATTAGCTACTATGATTCCACTCAAAGTTTGTTCTTTTCCATGGTGGTAGTATTAATGGTCCACAAAATGATGAGAAATAATTGTTTTGGTCTCTTACGGAACAGGCCAGGAAGTATAAATAATTAAAGATTCAAATTAATCTATTTAGAAGGGAATCATTCTGGCTGATAATTTGTCTTTATCTGAGACTGATCTGAGGAAGTTGAAATCACTCGGAAAGTGTAACAAAAGTGAGTAACTTTTCTTTATTTCATTTTTTCACTGTCATATTTTTAGTGAATCCGTCTGCTAGTTCAAAATGTGCCGATTTCTCCCCTATTTGTAGTAAAGTTTCATCCCGAGGATTTTGTAGAGATCCCGCATATTTCAATCTTTTGAAGGACGATTGCAAGAAGAGTTGTGGATGGTATAGTTATCTATGGCATTTCTGTATCCTACGCATCTTTTTACTAATTTTTGCCTTTTCTTAACTGTAATGGGAACCGGTAATTCACTATTTTTGTAAGCATCTTAGTGTTAGTTATACCAACTATTGATATATAGTTTGTTTCGGACAAGATTTAGAATGGTCATCTCTGTAAGTTGATGAGCATTTGCGTGACGCGCTGAACACTCTCTAATACCACAAGGAGCTAAAGCGGGTTCACGAGAGTTGAAATGAAAATCCTTTAGGAATTACACTTATAAAAGGATCTGTGACTTTAGCTTCATTTCTTCTTCAGGTGTGAAAGAAGTGATCCGATTCTCAATGACATCTCCATATCTTGCTCTGATACAGTTAGTCTTATTATTTAATATTTTAGTTCATTCAATAATTCATATATTTCTTCAGTTGCCAAACTGTCCTATTCTAGCTAAATCAGGCTTCTGCACTAATATTTTCTATCGCGATCACAAGAACAAATGCTCCAAATCTTGTCAACTTTGCTAGAATTTCCGCATCAATTTTTAAAAGATTATTACGAGTATAATAACTAGTATGTATGCAATCGATTAACTTTTGTGACAGTGGGTCACGTAATAAAGATGGTCAAGATAAGAATTTGATTTACAATCTCAGTTCCGTTCTGCATATACAGTGATTGGATAGAGAGAATATCCCTATCAACCCCTCTCTCACTCACTTTCGTAAATGAGAGTAATCGTTTGGTTACTAATTCTTCCTTTATCCAATTCCTTCCCAATCGTAACTGAAGAATTATTCGATCATTCGGGCGAAAGGCCTCCTCAGGTAACGATCAAATTGAACTAACTATATTTTATTCAATTCTCAGACACATACACAAAGTCTCTCTCAATTCACTCGACTATACGATACTCTGTCTGTACTTGTGAAAGACGAATATAAGAATACAATAATTGCTCACTCAGTAAAACAACTTGATAATTTATTGTTTAATTCTTTCATGTTTAAAGGACGAAGAATTTCGAATTGATTACGAGATCAAAAATACTAATGAGAGTTTGAATATTGCTGATTTCAATGCAAACAATTCTATAAAGTGACCTTTAGTTTTTATCTTTTTTTTAAACGGTGAATTCATTCAGAGGAGAACTTTTCCAAGGAGATATTCGGATATCAGTCACTCAATTGGAGAAAATAATCGATGGTCTCATAAATGATGATGAAGAAATAAACGGATCAGGAATAGAAGAAGACGGAAATGATTACACTGATAATGATATAATTCATCGGAGAAAAAGACGACAAACGATAAAAGGAATAGATGTTAAATGGAGTGAAGGAGTTCCATATTCATTTCATCCTCTTCTTAGTTTCGATTCTTTCTCTTTCAATCTCTTCATTCTTCTAATACAATCAGGTCTCAAAGCACGTAACCTCATTCAAGATGCAATTCATTTCTGGGAGACTGAAACGTGTATTCAATTCCGTCCTCGATTTTTCGAAAGTGTATGATATAGATTTATTAGTCTCATAATTGTTGTTTTTCTCTCAGCAATATCTATATTTCATCGCAGCAGATGGATGTTGGAGTACTGTAGGGAAAGATTCATTGCAAGGACAACAATGGATTTCTATTGATAAAGGTTGTGAAGAGGCAAGTATAAAATATATAATAAAATGGAATACATCACTTTCTTCTATCTCCTCCACTTTCAGTACGGAGTCATCAGCCATGAAATAGGTCATGCATTGGGGCTATTTCATGAACAATCTCGATATGACAGAGATAATCATATTTCCCTCGATCCACTTAGAGTTCAACTAGGATATATATTCCAGTTCTCAAAGGTTTATTTAAATCTGTAATTATATAAGAAGAACTAAATAACTATAATAATAGATTCCTGCATCTCAATTGTCTACATACAATCTACCATACGATGTTGGAAGTATTATGCATTATGCTCCAAATGAGTAATTTAGTCTAATCTTCTTGCTTATATTATGTCATTCCTTTAAGATTTTCATCATTTTCATTTATGCCAGCCCTAAGTGCACGAGACCCATTTCTTCAACAATCAATGGGTCAATTGGGTGGTCCTTCATTCCTCGACGTAGCTATTCTCAATATTCACTATGATTGTCGAAGTAAGTGACTTTCTGAGACTGTGAGTTTGAGTACAGATGAATCATTTTCTTCTTCATCTCAGTGAAATGTCCCGTGAAGATTCCTTGTTCAAACAGTGGATATCAAGATGCTCGTGACTGTACTCGATGCAAGTTTGTATCATTTCGTAATACAAGAATAATTCATCTAAAAGATGTCCATCTGGATTCGGAGGTGTTGATTGTCGTGATATCGAAAGTCCCACTATAATCAAATGTGGTGGAGTACTAAACGCTACTGTCTCTCCAAGACAACTTACTGTAAATATTAAAGCGAATATAATGCGAACTACTGAGAGAAGATGCATCTATCACATTGTTGTTAGTTATAGTTTAAAATATTCATTTAGAGACGACGTTACAGGCACCTCAAAACTCAGTGAAAATCGAGATAAAAGTGATTGAGATAGATGGTACATGTCAATATGGATGTTGGAAGGAAGGAATGGAAATTAAGACTCAATCCGATCCTCGTCCTGTGGGATATCGGTAGTCATTTATCTATTTATCCCTTTGTCCTTATATCTTCCTATTTTAATTGAAGATTCTGTTGTATTCGTCAGAATAAGACTACAATCATATCATATCGTCATAGAATTCCTCTTATGGTTTATTCACGAGGGAAAAACACAAGAACAGTCATCCACTATAGATATTGTAAGTTTAATGATCTCGTATTTGCTCTTACATAATATGCAATAAATTTTAGTGAGGGATAGTGAAAATGAAGAGATGTCAAGTGGAGAGACTATTAATCGAACAATGAATTATTCAAATGAAGAATTGAATGGAGATTTAAGAAGAGGAGATAGAGTATCAATGCTACTCAACAATAAAACTGGTGAATGATTATTGGAATATCAAGCGATTTAAAGATATAATTTATTACAGAAGTGGATGAACATTTCCGAAAAAGAAGAGATACGAAATGGAAATATGAAGATGAAGAAGAATTCGTGACAGAAGATCGACCTTTGTGATCAATGATTGAAGATAAATAATGTCGTTGATTGAAGAGAGAATAGAGTAGAAAGGAGAAGGATGAATATTGAAGAGAATGAAGGGGAAGAATTACAGTATTGCTTGTCTTTGCACATGCACATTGTATACTTCATATTAAGTGAAATATCGCCCGCAGTCTGAAGAATGGATCAAGTATGAAAGAGAGATAAAAGAAGAAAAAAAGGGCGATTGGGGACTTATCTCCCCTTCATGAACTTACATCAACAATATCAGTGTAAGCACATGAGTTATCGAGTCCCAGTAAATTGACATTAGAGCAAGTCTTTCGAATAGAATAGCTATCTGAACAGATGGAATGGAAAGGGGTTACATATGAATATTAAACTGACTTCCCATAGAAACGACACTCTTTCCACAATATTTCTTATAACATCTATTCTCATTGCAATTCCAATCGTTTTTGCTGCATTCGTAGCAGTAAAGTGGAGATCCATTCAGTGCTCAAATAATTGTATTTAGATTAAACAAGATTGATAGTTGACAAGTGAAACTCCCCCTCCTCGACTTTTCCCATTTTCCTCCTATTTCTTCTTTCACTTACTATTGTTATATTGTGATCCAGTGCAAATATCATTGACTCCAGAAGTTGAAGGGAAACGAGATCGTTTATTGCAGGCATCCTCTCTTAATATGATATATCTCTATAAATATGGTCAATGAATTCTCACTGAGTTCCACAGAATTCGACGAGTGTTTTTGAACTGACGATTTTTCCTCGTGAATCAGGACGAGAATAAGACGAATCGTATTCACAAAATACTCCATTTTGAGTTCCTCCTTAGAATTATTCATTATCAAAGATTGAAATGGTGATAAAGTAGATATAAATGGAATGAACCTGAAGTAAGTCGATCAGAGACTACTCCTACCATTTGATCATGACAACCTCGAACAAAGAGAACTGTGGGCGTATCACCTCCTTAATCATTACTATGACAAACGGAAAGGGAATTGAATGGAATTACTTGAATCGGGATCGTCAAACATATATGTATAACATGGACCAGAACAAGGTTCTCTTTGTATGGAATTTGATATTCCTCCATCACAGTCTGATGTAAATTGTGAATCGATGATTGATGAAGTAGGAAGTCCTGTGAGAAACCAACGAGAACGAAGACCTTCTGATGCACACTGAAGGGGGTATAGAAAAGGGAGGGGGATGGTCACTTACTGTCATACATGATCGAGTTTGGAGTTGAGTAGAGATAAGAGGAAGAATAAGGAAGAGAAGAGGAAGAAGCATAGTGGAAAGTGTGAATTGAGTACGAATGAAGGAGTGATAGACTGATTGACCCTCCCTCCCTTCTATGTGATTCATCTATTTGGTCAGTTATGGAGAGACTCGTGGATACTTCCTTCTATGCATCATTCCGAGAATTATTCAAAGGATTGAAGCGAGGAAAATAAAGAGCAAATGGATGAAATATAATGAAATCGTTCATCGTCATTAAATTGGATGTATTAATCGGGACAATATTGTTTGTGATAAGAAGGATGGACAAATATATATGGTGATTGAACTGAAATCCACGCTATCCTCTTATTCACTATATTCCCCCTCCCCTATTCATTTATCAATTAACGTCCGATCTTCAAAAGAGAATTCCGTCTCTGTACTGTATATCAACTCTTCGCATTGTGCAGTCTTTCCTCTGACAGATTGATCATATTCAATCTCTCCCTCTCAATTTCTTTCTCTCTCAATCTTTCCTCTACATGTCGTTACTTCTTCCTTATATTTACTCTTGGCTATCGAATATCCTTCCATCTCATTCATTCAGGCTTGTCTCCAACCAGATTTCATCTCTTTCGACACCTTTCCGTCTTACTTTCTTTCTCGATCTTTTCCTCACCTTTTCAGTTTCATCATGAATATGGTTCGAATTCGTCGTATTCTGGATATGAGAAAGGAATTGAAAGCGCCGCCTCTTCTGCCGCCGAGGATAAAGAATAAGTAAATATATTCTTCAATTCTTTGAATGATCATATTAATAGTTAACAATTTAGAAATTTGGAATGCAGTGATAAAAATTCCCGTGATATCGTCATATTCCATTTCCAATTACGGTATCTTCGACTTCATTCCACTCGGACTCATCTGTTTCAGGAATACCATTCTCACTTTAACAGAACCAGTGATTTTGTTTATTCACGAGAGCGAATCCGGAGGAAGAGAAGGACCATGGAAGACGGTTAACTACCCCCCCCCCCCTTCCCTCCCTCCCCCTTCTAGATACTCATTCGCCATTTCAGATTGCACTTTCTGAACAATTCTTCCTACGTGCAAATGAGTTGAATGATCTTCCAGCTCTTTTTTCTACAGAATTCGAATTTGAGATAATTCAACGATTGAAGATCGAATTGTGAGTGAGTGGGGAGGAATGGTTGATAATAAATACTTCAGATGCATGGGGTCGAATGACTCTTTCGTGTCGATAGGATCGTCCTTTTTCACTATATCACAAGTTATCAATAATCGACGATTAACTGTTCCTCTTTTGTCAGAATATTCCTTTCTCTCATTCGTATTCTATTTATTTATTTTTTTTATTTAGAAGTACGTCTGAAGGAGAAGAAATCTCAGTTGTTGGCATATCTTCTTCCATTCAATTCTCTCCTCCTCCATTTCAAATTCAATTGGAATTTCATGATCTTCATCGGAAGTTTATCTCTGATACTTCAATGGTCCATTTCTAATTCTTCATTTTTCAATGATCGTATCTATTAATCTTTTTTGAATGCATTCAACATATTTCAGCTGAATCTCACAGTAAACGAGGCTCGCAAAGGCAAAGAAATTTATCGAAGTGAGCCACAAAAAAGCGGAAATCGAATAATCTGGAGACCATTCGTACTTTCTATTCAACATGAAATGGAGTCGGTTTAAAAAGTTACAATGATTGCAAAAATGAAAGTTATTTTAAGAGTGATCGTAATAACTGTACTACATCGAGATGAGAAGAGTAAGAATGATATTTGTATTGGGGAATCACAAACAACAATTAACCAGTTAGAGAGAGATTCCATTGAAGGACGAGTTTATCAGGTAGAAAATGTTATAAACATATTTATATAACTTATGCAATGTATTTAGATGATACGAAAGGATGATAAGAAAGAAGGAAGAAGATCAAATGGCCTATTAGAAGTTATTAGAGTGACCCCACTTCCCATTAAATCATTCCTTCAATTAATAACAACTGGGTTAGTTTATTCGAAAAAAAAGTTATGAATTGATCTTAAGCAATCCCAGGACAAGTCTTCACATTTCATTTGCAATTGATTTTTCATCAACACAAGACGACTTCTCTCCATTATTTTCAACTGAGCCTGAATTCATTCTTCGATCCATTGGCGATTGCATAGAAGACTATGTCAAGTGATTCTTCATTTTCATATACCACTTCCTCTCTCGCTTTCTTTCAGTAAATCAATATCTGCTCTTGGTTTCGGAGCTAAACTTCCACCGATAGACAGGGAATCTCAACAGTTTTGTCTGGTAAGAACATAGATGAAAGGAATAGAGAAAAGTATACATAATCTCAGAGTCTAAACACGAACCCTTATTGTGAATCGATAGATGGAGTGATCAATACTCTTCATCGATGCATACATACAATTCGACCATCCAAGAATTCACATCTATCACATGTCATATACTACGCATCCAAGTAAAAAACGATGTAAGAATGAAGAGAAAGAATGCATTCAGAATGGCTATTCACGCGAATTTGAAACGATCAAGAGATAATACTCAATATTTCATTCTTGTTATTCTCACAAGAGGAATAATTGATGATCTGAAGGAAATTGACGTATCTAATTACAATATATAATTAGTCTCTTTTTAGGAGGTGGTCCAAGCCGTAATATTTGCCTCGAAAGCTCCAATATCAATAATATTTGTTGGGATGGGAGAAAGTAATAAGGATGAATTGGCTCAATTAGGAAAAGGAGGAACTCGAATATCATATCAAGGAAGACGAGTTACTAGGGATATTCTACATGTATGTTACATTTTTATTACACCTGATCACATATACAATTACAGTTCGTTGATGTAAACTCTATAAACAGAAATGAGATGAGTGATTGCGAGAAGAGAAATAATTTGTGTGAAGTTGCTCTGTCTCGTGTGGTTCCCCAATTGACAGCTTTCCTCTCTAAAATGACATCAACTTCGAGAGTAAGTTGACCATATGTCTATGGATATGGATTATAGACCATTCAAGACTTCGTCACGGCAATTTGGATCTATGACTTCAATGGAATCTGAAGAAACGGAAGAAAATGATAGGAGGTCAAGACTAGAACAGTTTCGAATATCTATGAATGGTCAGATTGATCAATTAATATTTATAATCTTGGATTGATAGATTGCGAATCGGATGAAGGAAGAGTAAAAAGTTCACAAGATAGAAAATCCCAAAGGTATTCATTGTTTTCTGTCCTATTTTTATTCATTCTATTCAGATCATTCAGTTGTCTAGAGAGGGAGGTTCGTGCTATGTCTATTGCAAGCGAAGAACCAAGAGGTCTCTGTCGCGCACCAAACGATTAATCAACGCTCTACATTTTTATTGTGTCGTCCTTACATGCCACATCAGATAAAACGGTTGATTTTCATTATGAGTGCGAGATTGAATCTGAAGAGCACATATAAAGCGTATTTGGTCCCATACATCTCCTGTAAAAGCATTTAATATTACGTACAAATTTGATGAGAATACGAGGAAACAGTTGTGTTGTATGTGAGGCCAATAAGGAGCTAGGAGAAGCTATCTATATAAAGGTCTCGTTAATCTAGACAGTTGCGTCTTTCCGCAGATCACTGCTAAGATCAAGGCCAATTCAATCCGGAGGGCCTAATATATTCTTCGGACATACTTTACCGAATTATTTAGTTACTTCCAATTCCTCTCGAGCGCATTGGTGGGATGGGACTAGATGCTCTCTGAGGTGGATATGTATTTTTTTATATTAAATCTCACACAATAAAGTAAACTATTGTCACTAGCGACTAATGACCGCACTCCTCTACCGGACGCTATCATTTCATTCAAATAGAATTCCCGGCCAGAGATCTAGTTCAGGCTGATAATTTGTATTCTCTTCATTGCAGTGACTTCGCGCAGATAAAATCACAAGCTCTTGCAAGAAATATATTTAGTTTAATTAACCGTCTCTGATAGTTGAAAGTCAATTAGTATCTTGCTTGAATATATGCTAATTAAATAAATCAGAACTGATATTATCTTTGATAATTTGATAAACGATTAATGGCATTAATTTAAAATAATGGGCCTGGCATTATGGGCCATTAATTTATTGTTGAAATTTGAATTCCCGGGTTGTTCGATATTTCCAGCGGCGTGTATCCAGTCTCCGGTCTGTTACACGGTTTTGTGTTTTTTCTCAGTTTTGAGTTTGTCGTATCATTATTTTGAGTTGCTACTTGTGATAACATATTTACCATGATTATTGAAGATGTCGGGACAGGAGGATATCACTGTAACAGCTGAAGATCAGCAGATGATCAATAAGTTTGCCCGGCTGCACCAAAACTTCGTTTCCCTCACCGTATGTTAAATTTTTTCTAATACTTATCTTCATTTAAACATCGCTAAGAATATGTTCAAGTCCACTATGTAGATATTTATCGCGGCGCCTACTATCTATTTATATTTAGGATGAGATCAAATCTCTCCTAAACGACGTCCAGAATTTGAATGAGGCAGCAGATGAAATAATGCTTGTGGGAGACGATGACTCTATTCCTCTCAAGCTGGGAACCTCGTTCGTTCACTTCACTCCCGTTAGTTTATTTCATTTTATTAGACATTACGTAAATGTACGATTGTTGCGCTACTTTTCCATGGTGTTTTTGCACCATTTTTAAAATGTTTTATAAAATTACCAATTAATTCTAGGAATCGGCTGGAGAACGATTGGAATCGATGAAGAAGGAGTCGGAGGAAAACTCAACTGAGAAAACGAAGGAGAAAGTGAGTTGGATTACTTGTGAGGCCGTATGTGTGACTATCTGGCAGCTGCTCTGCGCAGATCCGAAAAAGTGATGTGTACGCACGTGGATTTTGACTATGCCTATTTTTGACATGTATTAGCTGGTGAAATCTGTAGTATCTAATTTTAGTAAAAAAATCTGTCCTATTAAACTGTTTGCCATGAAGAAACGTAGACCGGCAGATAGACACAGATTGAAATGCACGGCGGTGACACAATTTTACTTTCCTTGGAACCAATGATGCGCTTTCCATATATAGTTTTGCTGAGAAGAGTTCTCTTATTGTTTGATTCAGGTTACTTTGGATTGCATTGGGTTTTAATGATATTTTATACCGTATTTGTATTCTCTGTCTCTTAGTTTGTATTTGATGGTCAGACTATATACGAATCTTCAACAATAATAATTAATTATATCAGGAAGTGATCGAAGTGGAGATGAATCGTCTTAAGTCAACTCTCTATTCCAAATTCGGAGATCGTATCAATCTGGAAGATGGAGATGATTAATTGATTAATATCTACATCATAGATTGCTTATTCTCATGCGTTATTTTATATTTCTGCTTCGTTGTTCCTCGTCTTTCCATTGTTGGAACTTTTCATCTTTCATTATGCTATATAATAAACATTATGCGTATTACATGTGCAATTTTAATTTTTGGTAATTTTGTAATACGGTACATTTGCCACGATTATTTACATTTCTAACGTCGATCGATCTTTCGAATTGTTCGAGCGTGCAAAATATATGGATCCTACCCTCGCGCAAACAAGATAACAAAACAATGTGCGTTTCCGTGCCAATTTCGTAGTGCGTGCCTCTGAGTCTCCATGGTGATAGATTCGATAGGCAATGTGGTTTAGAAAATTGTACCATAGTAATAAGCACTGCTCCTACTATGAAGAAGACTGTCGTCAAGAAAAGTTCGCTGAAGGAGAAAGGGTAAGAATAATAAGTGGTTAAATAGTGCATAAGATACACATATCACGGGTTTCCTGTAAGAGTGTAGCAAAAAGAGCTCTCCTTTCCACTAGAAAAAACTTTTGGCCACCGATTTCCATGAAAGTTGGTTGGTGGGTACTCTTAGGAGTCAGGACAAGGTCCATCTACTTGGTTTGGTCAATTATCGATTTTATCGATTTTTTTGAACTCCAAACTTTGAATGACCATAACTCGCTTCATTTTCTCTACAAAAAAGTCTTAGTCGCACACAATGGAAAAATTTGATCTTCGGTCCCAAAAATCGATAAAACCCATTTTTCAACCATAAAAGTAGGTTTTTCTCGAAAAAGACCCCAAAACACAAAAAGATATTATTTCTGCAATTGATTCTACGGACCCGTTGTAGGGTCACCCTGTATCTCGTTTTTCATATCTCTGGCCTCCGGACCCCGAGTTAGTACAGTAAAATCAGGGACATAGCCGATTTTTTGAGGAAAACACAATTTTCGTCATAACTCGCGCTAACGTGATCTTATCAAAAAATCATTCAGACGAAAAATTTAGCTCTCGATGAGACGAAAAAAAAAGTTTTAATAGAAAAACTTCGTACGAGTGACGGCTTTCGAGATATTTTTGAAAAACCACTGTGGAAGTTGAATATTCGCTTCTATGTCGACTGAAATATGATCAACGTGGTTCCTCGCGGTTCCTATTTTTTGTGTTTATTATTAAATATTTTAATAATATGATCAACGCGGTTCCTCCGGAGGAACCGCGTTGATCATATTTCAGTCGACATAGAAGCGAATATTCAACTTCCACAGTGGTTTTTTTTAAAGCCGTCACTCGTACGAAGTTTTTCTATTAAACCTTTTTTTTTCGTCTCATCGAGAGCTAAATTTTTCGTCTAAATGATTTTTTTATGGGACCACGTTAGCGCGAGTTATGACGAAAATTGTGTTTTCCTCAAAAAATCGGCTATGTCCCTGAATTCACTGTACTAACTCGGGGTCCGGAGGCCAGAGATATGAAAAACGAGATACAGGGTGACCCTACAACGGGTTCGTAGAATCAATTGCAAAAAATATATCGAGTGTGTTTTGGGGTCTCCTTCGAGGAAAACCTAATTTTATGGTTGAAAAATGGGTTTTATCGATTTTTGAGACCGAAGATCAAATTTTTCCATTGTGTGCGACTGAGACTTTTTTTTGTAGAGAATTCCGAAACGAATATGTGTGAGAAATTTGTACGCTGAGCGATGAAAATGAAGCGAGTTATGGTCATTCAAAGTTTGGAGTTCAAAAAATCGATAAAATCGATAATTGACCAAACCAAGAAGATGGACCTTGTCCTGACCCCTAAGGGTTCCCACCAACCAACTTTCATGGAAATCGGAGGCCAAAAGTTTTTGCTAGTGGATAGCATTGCTACACTCTTACAGAAAACCCGTGATATGTTGAAGGCCTTCTAGTCGATCATCCTCAAAGAGTCGAACGTCTAAAGAATCTCCACTCAAACATATTGATGGTTGGTATAATTGTAGTGTGTGAGTATGGTGAGAGTATTATTGTCTTTCCTTCTCTACTTTCCTTACTCTGTAGTATGTGACACTACTTTCCCACTCTATGTTGGTAGGATATTCCTCATTCATTTATACGTGTCTCACTCAGACGTGGCTGGAATATTCACATTTGTACATGGATGTAAATGTGTCCTTGCCATCTTTATCTTTCTTATCTCTTGTCACCCTCACTCCCTTTTTTTATTTGTCATATTTCAATTTGTTTTATATCTCTTATTTGTTCTTAATTGACACGGGTCTTTCGTACGCGACAACAATTTCGTAATATCCATTTGCCCTTCCGTTCATTATTTACTATAGAGTGGAAATTCCTCTGACTGACAATGGAGGGGCTAGTTACTAAAGTGTTTCATACATCTGCTGGTCATGCAATTTATTGATGGTGCCATCTACTTTCTTTTCATCTCATCTTTCTCTCTCCCCCCCCCCCCTCATATCTTTGTATTCACACCCTCTCCGTTACAGTATTCTTACTTCAAATGTATATATTAAGGTGAAATGCCTTCATCGGTGGCTTCGTCACAACCTTCGCCGATTCCCGATGAGAGGGGCAGGTATCGTACTATTATACTTCATATAACCGAGATGTTACTCGTATATATTGAATGATTGTACCTGTATAGACTAGGGAACACATTCATTTCTCTGATGTGGGTGCCTAAGATATCAAGTAATTAGCATGCAAAGTTCGGGGCAATTCGAGGATTTGATTGATTCCAACTCGAAAATATGTTTGAAGCCAACTTGGGAGCCAAACAGATTACTGTTAGCCAAATGTTTAAGAACGGAGAGAGTAGATGAAATGAGGAGAGTACTGTACTTGATTCTTAACTTGGATATTTCTTCAATTTCTTCTTGGGCGCGAGCACCATAGTATCCAAAACTTCAAGTTGGAATCCACTTACATGTTAGTAGTGACATTCAATGGAATAAATTGTCAGAAGTCAATCGATATCCGATCCATTGGCACCTCAATTGGTTGCTTATCTTCGTGAATCAATGAATGGAGTAGTTGAAGAAGATCCTCCTTATGTATTCGTTGTTTTCGGAGCATCGGGAGATTTGGCCAAGAAAAAGATTTATCCAACTCTCTGGTATGTCACTCTGGTAATACGATACTTACCTCTTTCTACGTCAATTATATCATTTATTATTTATATGTCATCCTATATATTCATTGATCCATTAATTGTCTAAATTAATTTTTGAGGTGGCTCTTCCGTGATTCACTTCTTCCCAATAATGTTAACTTCGTTGGATACGCGAGGTACTTCTATTCATCTACCCCTCCCCCCCTCTGCTCCTTCCTCCTCCTTCCCTGATCTACATCTCTATTTATTTCTTATTCAGATCTGCTCTATCAATGGAACAGTTAAAGGCATCTTTCGAAAAGAACTGCAAGGTATCTATTGAAAATCGTGACATTTTTTCATGCGGGACCCGCTGCCGTGGAGTTAAGGGGCGGCACGCACGTGAAAAAGTGCCGGCACTTCTTTACTTTACCTGCCGGTCAATTATTCACTCCCCCTCCCCTATCGCTCGCTCGTGGGTCCCTCTCATTTCTTGAATCCTAGAACTCAGAGCGCGGTCAAATAAGGGAAGTGAAGAGTAGTAAGAGTTTATCGAGTTTGTAGGGAAATAATATTATTTAGCTCAACTTTCAATTCTGCGCTCGGTCTGTTGCATTTTATGGTGCCTACTAATTGAGTTTCGAGCAAATGTCTATAAAAGAATTTGTTCCTCGTGCCTCTAGTCCTTCTTCCTTCGGAGAAGAAGGACTAGAGGCCTCCGGCCTTCTTCCTTCGGAGAAGAAGGTGGGGTGCTCTGTCCCCCGCGGGCTGACCGCTCCCCCGGTTGAGGGGAAATGAATTCCCCCTCAACTTGAGGGGAGGGGGGAGTGATAATTGGATAATTGGATAGAAGATAATTGGACGGCAGGTAAAGTAAAGAAGTGCCAAAGTGCCGAAACATGCTGCCGTTATCGATATTTTCTTTAGGTTCGAGATTCAGAGAAGGATACATGGGATCGTTTCCTTAGGAAATGTGCATATGTCCAGGTATCGAATCGTTAGATTGGATACGGATAATTAGTCTTCTCCCTTGCTCACATTCAGGGTAAATACGACGATTCGGAGGGCTTCAAATGTCTACAGAAATTAATTGATGGAATGCAATCTGCTGCCAATAACAGTCAGTTTTTCTTTCCGAATTATGGAATTGAATTATTTTCCCATTGCGAAGACCTCAATTAATTGTGCTTTTGTTCCATTCAAACAAAATGATTGTATGAATTGAGTTGCTGTGAATCGTCTGTACTATCTTGCCCTTCCTCCCTCGATATTCGGTGATGTGACGACACAATTGAAGGAAAACTGTATGGATAATGGGTCAATATTATATTCTTTTCTATTTATATTCATTATTAACCATTTATTTTCTCTAAATTCTAGAAAACAACTAAAATTATTCATTTCTTTAACAGGGACTCGTGGACACGTATTATAATTGAGAAACCTTTTGGACATGATCTCCAATCATCTCGAACTCTCTCTAATCATCTTGCTAAATTATTCAAAGTTAGTTGTTCGAAATATTCATATTTTCTATCCCTAGGATATTGCATTGAATGACGTTTATGCTTTTTACTTGAGGAAGATCAACTCTACCGTATCGATCATTATCTTGGAAAAGAAATGGTTCAGAATCTCATGGTTCTCAGGTTTGTTTTATTTCTTTATGATTAAATGTATGATTATTGAATAAGACTGAATGATTGTTAATCACATTTAGATTCGGTAATCGAATCTTCAATCCTTCATGGAATAGAGATAATATCGGATCTGTACTCATAACATTCAAAGAGGATTTCGGAACTGAAGGAAGAGCGGGATATTTCGATCAATCCGGAATCATAAGGTATCATCATATATTATGGTTGTTCATTACATTATTTTAAGTATATAAAATAATTGTTAATGTATTACTATTTGAGAGATGTGATGCAGAATCATCTTATGCAAATTCTAACTCTTGTTGCAATGGAGAAACCGGCTAGTTTGAATGCTGAAGATATCAGAGATGAGAAGGTGGTCGAGAGGGGGGGGGGGGGGGAGGCGGTCGACTATATATCAGAGGTAGACCTTATTCATTTTAGGTTAAAGTGCTGAAAGCAATTGAGGAGATCAAATTGGATGATGTCGTTGTGGGACAGTACATTGGAGATATGGAGAGCAAAGGTTAGCTTCGTCTTAGGATTACTGTATTTGTTGATGGTATATTGATTGATATATTGATTGATTATGTTGTTCCATTTGAGATGAGTCGCGTCGTTTTGGATACAAAGATGACAAAGAAGTTCCTTCTGACAGTAAGACTCCCACTTATGCAATGGCTGTACTACATATCAAGAATGAGAGATGGGAAGGAGTTCCATTCATACTTAGATGTGGAAAGGGTTAGTGAGGGAGGGGAAGGGGAGAGTGATTGATTAAATCTCAGCTCTGAATGAGAAGAAGGCTGAAGTTCGTGTGCAATACAAATCAGTGAATGGAGATATCTATCCATCGGGAGATCTCAAGAGGCAATATTGACTGAAAGAGAAAGAGATATTGAATATATTTGATTAAGGACTGAATTAGTGATGAGAGTTCAACCGAATGAAGCTGTTTATCTCAAGATGATGACCAAGAAACCTGGAATGGGATTCGGAGTGGAAGAAACTGAATTGGATCTAAGCTATTCTAGTCGATACAAAGTATGGTTGAAGGTGGAAGGGATACGGTAGGAGTAGAAAGGGGTACGGTAGAAAGCGTGGGAGGGAGGATATATTGTTAAGGATACTCGTCTCCCTGATGCATACGAACGTCTATTCTTGGAAGTTTTCATGGGATCTCAGATTAATTTCGTGAGAACTGATGAATTGGATCATGCGTGGAGGTCTCATTTTCATTCTTCATTATCTTCATCTGATATTTAAATAACGCTTTAATAACTTCTACTTGAGAATCTTCACTCCACTTCTTGAGAAACTCGAAAAAGTTTCTCCTACTAAATACAAGTTTGGAAGGTGAGAAGAAAACAGGGAAATGAGATTTATTTGTGCAAATCACATTTGTCTCTTTTCCTTTCTTGAATAATAGCTATTGTCATGGGAATCCACAGAGATTCAACACTCCAATTCAAAATATCCTTTTTCACTTAAATGCGCTCGCCTAAAAGTCCCTCTTCACTTGCCGGCTCATAAATTTTCACGATAGGACAGCTTAGAAATTAGAAGAGACAGACGAAAGAATTAAATATAATAGGGTGATTATAATAATAATGAATATTCTAGTCGTGGACCACCCGAGGCTGATGATTTAATGAGGAAGAATGGATTTGTCTTCACTGGAACTTACAAATGGAATCCTCCTAAATTGTAATCACCAATTATGTTCTATTCCATCTATTTCCAAATCTCATGCACTTGTACAATCCCACTTCGTTAAAGATGAATTTACAGCAAATGTTAGCATCATAATGTTGTAATGACAATAGATATAATACATAGTATGTTTCTTTTCAATTTCTCTCCTTCCCCAGTCTTCTCTCGTACTCTCATTCCCTCAATCCATCTCGATCAATTGTGCAATTCTAATTATTTATATGACGATAAATACAATTGTTCTTCTCTAATTATTGAAAGATCGTTAACTTTTACAATCATATTTTTGTTCCCTTGGGATGGAAAGATATCCTCTTTTTTTCGTTGTGATTCTTCCCTTCTCTCGATAAAGACATCTCTACTCAACTCACCACTTCTCATCCTTCCATTCTTCCTCTTCTCCCTCCCCCTTCCCCCTTCCCCTCCTCCTTCCCTTCTTCCTCTTATTTCGTCCCTTGAGATCATTCCTCTCTATCTCTTCTTCCCTTATTCTTCATCGACACCTTCATTTCTAACCATGTTCATTCTAATCATAATTTCCTCTTCCTTCTCCATTTCCTTCACATTCCTTCATTGACGGTCATCTTCACTCATTTCGTCTTCCTTCTCTCGTCATTTTTCACCACCTGACACTCTTCTTAACATTCCATTCGTTCCTTTCTTCTCTCGGATTTCAATCTATTCTTGGTCCAACTGATCAATTCTTCTCTCGTATACGGTACTTCTATTGGATTATCCTAATATTCGCTACTCTTTGAAAAACATTCTGGCTCTTTTCATACTTTTATGTTCAATTAAAATTCTGTCTTTACCCTTCTCTTTTCTACTTCATTTCCTAACAAAGGATAAAAAGGAAGGAAGAGTGGTAGCATTTCGACTTTTAAGAACTAATTTATGGATCCATTTCGGCTTATATTCCATACATTTCTTTCTTATTTCTCTTTTTGAAATTTTCCTTTTATTGCTCACTCTTCCTTTTTTTGCTCTTCGTAATTGTTTGAAACATCTGTCTTCATCATTAATTTCTACTATATTCTCGTTCTCACATATTTCATTATTCTCTGAATTTTATCTAATCTATTCACAGAGACTCATTCTTCAACAACCCCCCCCCCTTGAATAAGTTAGATATTAGATATACATATATCAAGTATCCTAAGCATTAAATTAACCACTTGATATCCTCTGATTTCTCTCTTTCTCTGTGGATGAGTTTTGTTGAATGACTAGTCAGTTGTTTTTCCTTTCCTCTTCTCAACATTCCAATCATTCCTCAGTCTTGGATACTCCTCCTTTCTCTTCTCTCATCCAATCAAAAGACGTGTAAATGAGTCTTCTTTCTCTTACTCTTCCATAGTATTATTTTCTCATTCCAGTTCATCATCCATAACTCACAATTTATATATTACATCTGAATCTCTCTACTATCATAATATCCGATCATTCTTGTATACCGTTCCATTCTCGTAATAATCTATTGTTTTATTCCAGAAATGTTTTTGATTTTACTGGCGTTTCCCTCGGTAATTTCATCGTTTTCGTTCCCCTCGGATGAACTGAACACTTTCACAGTATCTCCTTCCCAACCACTCAAGTTCGTAACTATTATTATTCTACTTGTTATCGCTATCTTTTAAAATTGCAAATTTGAAATGGATTGTTGATCCTTCTTGAGCCGCTTTTTAGTTCCCTTTCTATCTTCAAATCCATTCAATTACTATCAGGCAAATGCGATTTGGAAGGGAATAAAGATGAAATGTTGAATCAACAAGGAAAATGAAATGAGTAGAGTAATGATAATAATGTATTAATCTTAAGATTATCGATGGGAGAGGCATCTTCTCAATTCCTCTTATCAATATCACCTTGTGGAATTATCCATTGGAAACTCTTCAAAATGAATAGAGGTGGATATTATCTTCGTTTCTTCTTTTGAATGTATTGATGAATTCCTTTGTGAGAAAGGGATAAAAGGATGGTCAACATCACAAGAGAAAATGAAGAATAGAGAAGGCGAAACTCGCCAATTTGAGGAGTATTCAGAAAAGCGGAAAGAAAGAGAGAAGAAACGCTTTTCAGAGAAAAATCTTATCCAATTTGTTTCGTATTAGTAAATATCGCATATCGTACATGACAGAGAAATCGGAACGGCTACCGGACGTTACCGGAAAATATTCGCTTTTCTCGTACTTTGCGAATACTGAAAATTATGAGTCGCGCTTGGGCTCATTCGATAGCCCATAGTCGATTTGCCGGAATCTACCCGGATATGCCCGGTGAATTTTTTCTAGAATTTGAGATATTAGCAACGCCCCAAGGTGTGACGTCATGCGCACGTGACCTTGGTGTTACCCTTGAGAGGAAGAGGGGTCACGCGTGACGTCATCAACGGGGGCGACGTCGATATCTCGAATTCTAGAAATATTTCACCGGGCATATCCGGGTAGATTCCGGCAAATCGACTATGGGCTATCGAATGAGCCCAAGCGTGACTCTTAATTTTCAGTATTCACAAAGTACGAGAAATGCGAATATTTTCCGGTAACGTCCGGTAGCCGTTCCGATTTTTCTGTCATGTACGATAGCGAGATTTTTTGACTTTATCGGAAATCAAACGAAGCTCAATGGAAAAATAAAAATCTTTGAGATTCCTCAGAAGAAGGGGAATTAATTGCCGGAGAAGAGGGAGAAGGAAGAATGACATTCTATTCATCCAAGTTAAATGGAGGTATTTACGAAATACATAGTGGAAAATAATAAATATATTGATATACAGTTGATCTTCTCCTCGTTGTCTCCTCATCCTCTTCCTCTTCCTCTTCTTCATCTAATTCATCAGTTGATATCATCCATTCATCATCTCAATCGTCTCTCGATGAAGTATTCATTTTTATTTATTTCTCTCATTTAATAATTAATCTCAATAGATTTATCCCTCTCTTCCTTCTGATTCTCGAGTATTTATCTCGTTCGAAGCAAATTCATCAAAACTTTCAGTGGATGCTTTAGTCCATTGGAAAGTATCGAGATCAATCAAGTGAGTCAATACACTTTAATAATAAATAAATAATGACTAAATTGAGATCGTATCCTAATCCGTCTCGCTATCGATTTTGTATTCTATCATCGACTCGTCAATTTGATTCATCTCTTTCATGTCCATCTTCTTCTTCTTTCTCTGAGAATATTCAATGCGTTGACACACGAAATCAAATGGAAATCAAAGATTTAAAGTGATTAAATGGATTAATGAGAATGGAATAATGAAATTGAGTACAGACCCGGTCGTTCTTACTTCATCACAGTGTTCATTCGTGATTCAAGACATGCAACAATCTCATCGTATGATACAATTCAAGTTACGGTTCCTGGAGAGAGAAAAGAGAGATCGGTTAGGAGAATGAGGAGATAATGGATTGAGTGAAATAGAATAAATATAGATTCCTCTTCTAATGGAGGGAAATCTTAATCATCTCGAGATCCCCGCAGGACGAGGAAATTCACTCTCTTATCTATTTCAGTCTAAAGGACAAACTGCAAAGAGAGTAAGTCTCCGTTTATCCAACTCTCTTTTTTCATAATTCCCGCTCATTTCAGGCTCTTCTCACAGTTTTTTCTTGTTCTGGATATATTCGAATTTCAGTTTGGAGAGGAAAGAAATTATTGAAGAGAAGCGAAGCATTCACTTCATTCAGAAGATTTGCCATTCTTAATGGAAATGGGAAATTGAGGTGAATTGTTGGAATGAGAGAAGATTGATCATTTCATCTCATTAGACAGATTGATGATCTTTTTACAGAATTGAAATAGTAAACGATGAAAATCGGCCATCTCCTGTTCGAATTTGGATTGGAAAGGGAAATGGAGATTCTCCATACGCATCTCTCCCTGAAGATACAAGGTGAAGAGAAAGTTTTGAGAAGGGAATTGGCGATGGATGAACTGACTAGATACCAATCTCCCTCTCTCCATTCCCCCTCTCTCGTTCACAGTGGGGAGCCTAACTATTTCTCACCACTCCATTAATCATTCATTCGCCTTCAATCTACCGTATCCCCCTCTCAATCTACAGTTTCCTCCCCCCTCTCAATCTACCGTATCCCTCTCTCAATAAACATATATCATTCCTTGCAGTGTTCGTGTGATTCGACGTGGTTGTGATTGGGCTGATATCCAATGGTTTCGTTCAAGTGATCCTAATGATGAATATTGCGTTTACGAGAGAAAGGAAACTTCAAATCTTCTCGATCAAGTTGTGGGAAAGGTGAGCATATTACATTATCACATTTCTCACAACAGAGCCATCGCCGTTTAATAGTTTAATATTCGATGAGATTCATCAATAAAACCGATACAAATGGAACTATTAAGTAAAAGAAACATTAAGTGTGGCTGAAATACGATCATGTGAAGGACTTTTTTTAGGATAGAATGGATTTTCTTTTGGAAAGATTGTTGGAGGGAAACCGAGAATGCGTGGATATGAGGATTGTCTCACTTGATATATTGATGATTACAGATGGAAAATGACTGCTCCAATGATATCCCTCATCTCTCTCCTCTCTCCTCTCTCATTGGTTGCTATTCTCACAAAGGAAATACCTCAGAAGACACAATTGGTATCCTTCAGACTACAGTAACCGGTCTTCCCATTGATTCAACAGTTCGTTTGGACATAGTAGTTCGGCCTTCGAATAGATCCATTGCCCAATCCCTTCCTTACCGTACTCTATGGGTTAGGACAGATTCATCATGTTAAACCCTGTCTATCCACTCTACTCCACTCCTATTCCCAAGCTACCGTCTACTGTACCCATTACATTCCACATTCCGTAATTGTTGAGTATGTTTTAATGGCGAATCTCTAGTCAATTCACTTGTCAATCCCATTCATTCCAATCGATCTCACTACTTTAAATTCATCATAATCCATTTTTATTTAAATGAGCGTTGAACCCGTCAGAAATGGCACATTTCGATGTGTAATTAGTACATAAAACCTGTAACATAAAACGTGTAAACCGACTGAATAAAGAGTATATCCGTTTATTCGAAACGGAGTAGAATGAGAGAATGACTCAGAAGGGCCTCCAGATTTCGCATTGATTAGTTGGGTGAATAAGAGGAAGTTGTATGGAAGGAATAGATGGAGGTTGAGATAGACTCGAAAATAAAGGAGAAGGCGATTTAGCTTCTTTCCATTCAATATTCTCATCTGAATAATGCTATAAGTATCTACACTCTCACATTTTTCATTCTCCTCAATATCTCAAAATCGTATTCAATCATTAGAAAATTACCGTTTTTATTGATTGATTGAATGGTTTCCTCTAGTAATTCCACTCCTAATTCAATTACATCTGCCTTTTCCCATTTATGATGAAGAGCCTCAATTTTTGTATATTTAATTATAATTTCCGGACTTATAAAAATTATGAACTCATAACAATTTTTACCCGAATTTGTTTTTCAAAACAAATTTCACTTACCCATAATTGATTTTTCTTCGATCGAATAAGCCTTTCTTTTTCATTCAAATGACGAAGAATGAGATCTTTCAATCGACGAATCCATTCATTCATTCTCTCTCGACGTAATTTCTCAAGCGTTTTCTTGCTTATCTCAAAAAAATTATTTTTTTAAGAAATTTCAATTGAACATTATCCCTTCATTATCCTTTGATAGCAATATGGCATATACAAGTTTTGAGAAACAAAAAGTTGGTAAAGTAATTGAACAAACCGTTGAAGTCTTCTTTGTGTTTCCTTGAATCTTTCTATTTCCATTTATGGAGGAATTGAATGGAAAGGGAGAGAAAAGAGGAATGTGCGAATCAGGGAATTTGTACTTAGGAGGGACATCCATTGAAGAGTCTAAGAAGAAGGGATTAAGAAAGGAAAACGAGGGAGAAAAGGGAGAAAGGGTACTGTATGTAACGAGACAAAGGAGAGACATGAGGGAGGGCGGAAAATTATTGATAATGAAACTGAAGAAGAGAGAAAGAGAAGGCCCACCCCCATAATGCTGCCTCAACTATTTTCGATATAATCTCTGCCCTAAGTTGGGTTCAATAAGAATCGGGGAATTTATGAGTGTTATCCAGGCCACGGTTCTTCGGTCAGAATTCCATGAAGGAATCAAGTTAGATAGGATTTAGATGTCAATAGGAATAGAAAATAAATAACATTGTAAATATAGAGATTGAGGTGAAGAATATTGGCACAAGTTTCAACGAGAGATCTCAGATTCTACAAACTTGGATCCCACTTTGGGCGCAAATAAAAGGAGATTTCAATCCCATTGATTATCTCAGATGGTAGGAAGCTGAGTTATCGAATGTATTTATAACAAAGGCAAATAAATATGGAATCAATCTAAGTGGTACGGGAAAGCTCCTCCGATAATGTGTATCTACATATCTACGGATATCTACGTTCTTGTAGAAACATGTATATGTAGAGACGACATGTGCTAAAATAATAATGGAGATTAGTATTTTTTGAGTTATTGATAAAAAAAAACTATCTAGGCTATATTTAAATAAAGAGGAAGGGAACCACATACAGAGAGAAGAGTTGAGGGGGGGGGGATGAGATGAAAAGGGTTGGTGAAGAGTGGGAGGGAAGATTACGGTAATGACCAATAGAGAAAGAGAAAGAAAAGGAAAAGGCCATTTTAAAATTATTATACAAAGGGGTAAAATTCATAATATATAATGTTCTCTGGTACTTACATGAATTTAAAAAAAAAAGATAAAATATTTTCAAAGCTACAAGATTGATGAGTATGAAAGGACGGAAATCCGAGAAAGGAAGAAATGAATGAAAAGAACGAAAGGGAAAATGGGAAAAGACATTGGAAAGGATCTCATGAATAAATGAAAGATTAACTGATAACGAGAGAAGATAAATATTAAGATAATGAATGATTGATCATACCTATACATGATCATTCTCCTCATTATTTACGTATTCTTAACACCTTCATTTCGAGGAATAGCCAAAGCAAATAAATGGGCCATTAAAGATGAAAGTTTGTCCATTAAATGGCTGAGTTGATTTGTGTAGGGTTGTCTTTCCTCCTCGTTTCCATATTCCTCTCTCTCATCCCTCTTCAATCTCCACTATCTCTCTTTCGTATCTTCACTTCAATCTAAGATCTTCTCTCTCACTCGCAGTCTCTGACAAATTGACATTCCGTGAAGGAAACTTTCGATAACGGACGAATGTTCCATGTAGATCACCTCCGACAAACGTTTTTATTCCATTTATGTGAGTCTAATTTATTCATAACATGGTATATAGTGAAGACATATCGATCGATGTGGATAATACAAATTGAAATGTTTCCGAGCAACCTGAGACTAATGATAGTATAATTTCCATTAAATTCCTCCCAATCCATAAGATTTCATCTAAATTTTCAACTTCTTCATTCTATTTCAGTTTATCAATTATTTTAATTAACATTTCTTCCATTAGCAGTTGTTTCGAATACATCACATCTACATTCATCTGTAATCATTATTATTGTTTATTTTTAACTTTATTTTATTTTTCAAACCTGTAAGTTGTCCAAAGACATTTTCTGAAGTTTCAATTGATTTTCTAGGAATACTTCTTTTTCCTGAAATACGTAATTTTTGTAATTGTCTCTCTTTCTCATATCTTACATCTCTTTCAAATGCTCCATCCTCCCAACTGGAATCTTGTGAGATTTCTTTGCTTCCAAAATTATATAAAAACTTCTGCCACAATGCTGAATTCAATGCAAATTCGTCATTGTCTCTTCATTTTTTCCTCACTTTTCTGATTAGAATAAACAGAAGTTGAGCCTCGACTTACTTTTCTTCTGATAAAACCAACAATATTACATTCGACTTGAAGGACCAAATCGACCTTTAATTGTCAATTATGATTGAATGAAGGAAGAGGATTAAACCTGCATAGAAAGTCTCTTGAGTGCAGCTTGTTCTTGGACTCCTTTGATATCGTCAACTGCCAAACCAACCTGGAATATGAGAAGGAGAGATGAGAATATGATAGACAAAAGACATAATAAGGAGAACTCACTAAGAGATTCATTAGAAGAATTGTCATTACAATGGCAAAGATAAGGAAGAGAGGATATGCCATTGCAGTAGTGTACATCTAAACGAGAGAGTGGTGGGGAAGGAGGGGCGGGGGGGGGGGGGGGGGGGGGGGGCGAACCCTTTGATTATGCTCAGTATTATCACCATGGAAAATTCCGGTGAACTCGAACTCTCCAATCATCATTACTGTCGTTTTCATGAGGGACGAGAAAACATTAGAGAATTCAGGCTGATATGGAGGAATTATAGAAAAATTAATTTAATTCTTACTCGATTTTGAAGTAGAATGAAAAAAGAAATGGAGAAAGCAACAACGAAAAGAACGAAGATCAATGAGAATCTCAATAATTGACTATTTTAATTTAATTAATTATTTAAATTACCTCGCGAAAGTTTTGAAGATGTCGAATAGCATTACTACGTAAATTCCGAATCGAGGTAATTTACGAACCTAAGATATTGTGATTGTTTAGCCAAAAGGTGAAACAAAATACGAGTAGAAGAAGATTAAGCCATTGGAAGAAAGCTGAGATGGCTGCTAATTGCCATTGCCAAGGCTAGAATACGTGAATAAGTGAAGATATTGAGATATGAGAGATACCTCTCTTATTCCTGATAATCGAGAACATTCTTCAAAATCGAGAACGACCAGAAGCCCAGATATATAAATGAATAATTCGATTGCATTTTCCCATGAGAAGTAAGCGATTCTTCGTGTGCAACATTGATGGGCCTGGCATATTTAATGCGTTTCCCTCAATTTTCGAGCACTTTTCGGGTCAATGGAAAGATTTCGTAAAATGATAATTATTTGCTAACTTCCTTGAAGAGTTGAAGAGTAGATAGAACAATAACAGTGTATTTACACATCTTCAGAAGGAATGGACGATAATGTTTCTACAATAGTTGGAATTGAGTTAAAACAAGCATTAATTTATTCAAATAAATATTTTCCGATATATTACCTCTTTATACTCCTCGCAAACTGTCATATTCGACATTACGAACGAATAGTCTAAAAAGTGTCCATCTATCTCTAAATTATATGGAGCAGATGCCTGTAAATGAGAACAAAAATGAAGTGGACTCAAAATCGATAAATATAAGAAAGACAACGTACGGTTGAAATGAAAACAGTGAAGAGCGAAATAAAGACACAGTAGATTGTGAGACCTGAAGAATCTCAATTCGAGATGAGTCCGTTGTACGTTGCAAACTTTCAATGTGTAAATAACATTGCGGAAACGGGGAGAAAAGGGGAGAGGGTGCCGTAATGTCGCTACTGATACCGAATTTACAAGCCTATCTAGATACCTGTATAATATATATATCTTCCAAGTGAATTCCATTTGTGTTTGAGTAGTGAGCGCACAAGAGAATGTGAGAGGAGTGATTCCCTACCCGATTGAACCTGTCAATATTCAACTTATCACCACGTATACATTCTCATTTCATACCAAAATCCTCAAAGGATGATTATTGTATATCATATCATAATTATTAGAATAAGAAACTGATTTGGGCATTAATTTTCCAGTGGTTGAATCGAAGGGAGATTCGGATGAGATTAATTCTATAATGAAGAATTGCTTGAATATGATAATCTGAATTACTGTCATCAGTTGATATCATCCATGTGTCCTCTAGATATTCATAATTGTGTTGAATAAAGGGTTTTCCAAAATCTCCTCCAACTGCCTCATGTCTAAATTCCTTCAATTACGTAATGATAAGAGGATGTTTTCACATACGTAATACATCGATCGAATACAATGGCAGCCACATCAGGAAACTTCTTTATTAATCTTCTCATCGGTGTGTCCCTTCATTACACATTTTCAAACGTTTCATAATTTATTTTCCTTACCTGGGTTTATCAGACTTTTCTGGAAGTTGAAACCTATCACTTGGAGTCATTAATTTGTCCCAATCTTTATCCAATACGAGCATCCTAGCTATTTCCCTTAACATTTGATCTTAATAATTTAATTATAATTTTCCATTTGTATCTCACTTGAAGTCTCCCTCGATAGCGATATCAAGAGCAGTAAATCCTTTTTCATCTCTTTGCCCAACTTCAACTTCTCTTCCCAATAGATATTGCACTATGGAATCATGACCTGCTTTTGCTGCCAAATGAAGAGGAGTTCCCACTCTGAAGAATTCATCTTCATTCTCATCGCCTATCCTATCCAATTATCTGTCCAGGTGTTCATTTTCCTCTAATCCATCCCCTCTCTCTCATCCTCCTTCTTTCTCCCCCCCCCCCCCCCTCTATGTATACCCTCTATCCTCATCGATAGTTGAATATGCTCCTCTATCCATAAGAACTTTAGTGGCAGCCAATTGTCCCGCTCTGAAATTCCTTGTTATATTTCTTGAATGATTGAATGATTGACTTAATAGCACAATCGAGAGCCGTTTCATCATAAACATTCTTGGAATGAAGATCACTTCCTGCATTGAGAAGAAGAGTAACCGTCTCTTCGAATCCTCAAATACAATATACATATGAATAAAGATTTTCCCTTTCTGCATCTTTATTCGTTCACTCTTTTACTAATCGATTTTTATTGAGTTGGAGTAGGTACGAATTAATTTCTTTGCAATTTCGGAGAAGATAACAGAAAGAATATTCTTTTCCCTCTTTCCCAGACTCCGTAATTCAAACGTGGCTTGATCTTTGATTTCCATCTATTACCCAACCACCTTCCTTTTCAAGCCCTTGCTGCCACCCCAATCCAACCGACTCGACTACATCGAAGGACCTCCGTTCCTATGTTCGCACAATCATATGTCAAATTATCTCGTGATGTCATTAATATAACAGAATGAACATTGAATTGACTTGAATAGAATCTACTCGGCTATCGATTGAATGTAGATAACATTAATTCACATTCGTGTGGAATATCTCTCTCAACTAAACAATATTTTTGGAATACGGACAAAACGAGTGCAAAAATAGAGTAAATTGTGTTTTTTTTTGAGAATTGACATCGTATTCAGTTTCAGGTAGACAGGTAGACAACGTATTCAGTTTTATATTCAGGTAGACAAAATGAAAACTCTCGAGGATTTTAAATATTTCACGAACTTTCTTTTGAATTTAATGGGTTAATCGCATACTTATTAGATATACATTGGAAGTGTATGGATGGAAGAAAGAGGGAGAACAAGACGTCACACTCTATTTCATCTTTAGATCATATAGTATCAATATTCGAACTAATAGTATATAAAAAAAGGTGATGGATTCGTTATTCTCTTGGCATTCACCGCGTGCCTTAGTTCTCTCTGTGACAAAGCACTAAAGTCACCGGTGAAAGCGAAGTGAATTAACGACCCTTCAGGATATGGTAGGGATACGGTAGGGATACGGTTGGGATACGGTAGAGATGGTAGAATGAAAAGGAGAAGAAGGAGAGGGGAAGGATGAAAGAGACGAATCGATGAAGGGGGGAGCCTGAGGCGAGACTAGAAAAGGAGAGAGAAGAAGAGGAGGGAGAAGGAGAAAGAGGAAGGGGGAGGGGAAGGGAAGGAAAGGAAGAAGGGAAGAGAGAAGAGAGGACTAATGAGTAGATATTGAGAGAAATGAAGAATTATGGATAAGGAGGGGAACATGTTCAACATGTATCATTAGATGGAATAAAAGAGAAAATACTACAGGGAGAGGGGAGAGGAGGGGGGGGGGGGGGTGGAAAGGAGGGAGAAGGGAAAAGGAGAGGGAGTATTCGGTTATAATTGACATTAAGATCGGACTATGTGTCCAGAGACCGTTCCCATGTGGTATGAAAAGGATTGATTGAAGTCTAAGGAAATGGGAAAGGATTCTTGTGAGGGGGATGAATGGAGTAGAAGGGAAGAGACCATGAGGAGGATGTCGGGGGGGGGGGGGGGGGGGGAAGGGGGATAGTGTTGGGTTGAGACTGATACGAACGTGTATCCAAGGTGATTCCGATTGACTAGGAAAGAAGGAGAAGGAAGACGAGAGATGAAGACTGTTCACTCACAACCATGTAATTAGAATGAAGAGAGAGAGAGAGAGAAGGAAAGGGGGTGGAGTCTCTCTCTCTCTACCATAGAGAGAGAAGGGTAGTAATGAGGAAAGAGAGTGAGCAGATGGTCTCAAGGAAGGCAGATGGAAGATTGAGTGGATATAAGAGGATTCTATCCATTCAATATCATCATCTAACCTGGTCAAACGGGTCAAGAAGAGAATATGAGGACTGATATGAAGAATGAAGGAATGATGTGAAGGGTATCATTCCGAATGATAGTATCATTATGAAGCAAAGTGATGACTGTTTAATTAACAAATAGTGATGAATATTCAGAGGTTTCAGAGGAATCAAAAAAAGAAATTGAGTAAATAAGATTTAGGAATAAACAAAAAGGAAGCATTCTAGCTAAAGACAAATATTGAATTTAGATACAATTCTTTTACATCAAATTGCGTTGAGCAGAATTTCATTCTTTCCCACATAAATATGTTTTCTAAAAGACGATATCGCGTGAATAAGTACAATCTCTTTTCACCCTCCCCCCCCCCCCCTCATCCCTCTATCTCTCACCGCTCCTCATAACTATATTATTAATGAGCATATATCAAAGTATTAGGTACCATTTCTAGCAGATTGATGTAATGGAGTCCTTCCTTGATCATCTTTCGCTACCACTAATTTCTTCTCCCATTCCAGTAGTTGACCGACTACATTCGTTCTTCCTGTAATAAATTCATTCCTTATCTCATCATCTTCTTTTTTTCTGTTTTTTTTTAATGAAACTTTTAGAGATTTTTCGCTACTTTGTCAAAAAAGTGGAGAATGATATTTTATTCTTCACATATCACATTGTGTCTATTTTACTAAGAAAACGTGAAAACGAATGAGAAATTTGCCGGATTGGACAGCCGCCTTCTATTAATCTTATTTAGTAAATTCTTCTTGAAACCATCCCCTAAAAGATCTTCCAAAAACTCACCCTATTTGGATCTGTTCATTTTGTAAACGCCATTTTTGAAACAGTGGAGTATCTTACCAGCCTCTGCTGCCAAATGAAGTGGAGTTTCTTCATCCTCGTTGATACAAGTGATTGAAGCACCGTGTTTATACAGCAACTGATACAAGAAATATGAAATTGGAACAAAGTTAAATATTGCTCACTCTCACTAATTCTAGATATCCATTTCCGCATACACAATGCATTGCTGTCTCTTGATTCTGATCCGTTTTATTCATCATTCGTTCTTTCAGACTCGTTTTTGGATCGCGTGGAGAAGAAGAACGAAAACGACCTCAATTTAAATAAAAGGTAAGAGAAAAAGAGAGGGAACAAAGCGATTCTTACTGTTCATTCCAATCAATGGAGGTCGTTTATCATCCATGTATTCCAGCATATACTGCATCAAATCATCAAATCAATATTTATATAAATATATGTTAGTATCTCACTTGCAATACTCTCATACTGTTGTACTTTGCAGCAAGGAAAATAATATTCCTCCCAATTCTATCGGATATCGTAAATTTAGCTTTTCGTTCAAGTAGAACCTATGATGAAGAAGGGAAGAATATGTATGAGAATGATATGGAATACCTTAAGTGTCTCTAATCCGTCACTACTCGCAGCCAGAAGAAGAGGAGTGAATCCCTCATTATCTCCCCATTCAATGGCTGTAGGCTGAAAGAATAAAGATAAGAAGGAAGAATGACATTAACTCTCACTTCAATATCAAGGAAGTATTTCACTATCTCTGAATGATTGTTCTTTGCAGCAGCATGAAGAGGAAGACGACTGTAATATAAAGAGAATTGATTCACTAGTATCTATAATAGTTAGTGACGTAGATACCCTTCATCATTCTCCAGATTCACTTTCATCTTTGCTTTCTCAATGAGTATAACACACATATCCTTATATCCTTTAGCTGCAGCTTCATGTAACATCCATCGTTCGTCTCTGTCATATCAATTCATTCTCTACTCAAGTATTGCATCCACTCACTCAGTCTTCAATTCCCCTTTGTATTTTTGTAATAGTTCTTGTACAGCATCTGAATGGTCTGCAGCGACAGCCAATTGAAGAGCCGTTTTCCCTTCGTTATTTAATTGATCGAGAAGAGAATCACTCGACTTTCCTTTGAAACTCCAATGAAGCAATCCTCGAAGGATCTCAACAGATTATATTTATGGTGACTTGTGGGAGCAATCTCTTACTCGCTCGCTCTGTCTCTTCTATGGCGCTCTCACCTATACTGTATATAGGCTATACAGTACTTTTTTCGGACTTTATTTCGATTTTGGCCTAGACTCCGCCCCTCCAACTTTTCACCAACAAGTCATTAGAAGAATGGAGTAAACTTGGAGGGGGGGGGGGGGCTTTCTTAATACAGACCTAAATTCAAACTCGAGGAAATAGGATAAATTTCTAGATATCTAACATCGATATGTCCATGCTGAGCTGCGATATGTAGGGCTGAATTCTTTCGACGATCAACCTCTGTTTTTGACGACTCAGAAAAAAGAATCTGAATAGAAATTAATTGAAGGGGTATACAATGGAATACTTACGTTGAATACTTCGATTGTTCCGTATGTACATGAAGTCATAAATGGTGTGATGTTGTTATGATCGTGCAGCTCAAATGGAAAAGAATTCGAATGGAAAGGAATTCGAATAAATCCTACATTTGGATCAGCTCCATATTTGAGTAAAACTTCAGCGGCAGCGGAATTTCCGCGCATTGCAGCATAATGAAGAGCAGAACATCCGAATTCATCCACAGCATTTATCTCACTGATAATATATAACATAATATTCAGATGGGCGTTCATTTCTACTTACGCTCCGAATTTACACAGTTCTTCGATTATATCTCGTGTATCATTCATACTACTTTCTACATCTTTCAAAGAATAGTTTTCTGAAAAATAAACTTAGAAATATTGTATTACGAATGGCAATTTACCATTCCAAAAAAGACTTCAGAATAATTTTCATTAGAAATAATGAAATGTAGATAATATAGATATTACCTGTGAGATCCCTCGATAAATCTCTTTGGAAGTATTTTGACGCATAATGAAGAGGTCGCCATTTTTCTTTGTCTTCTCTGAAGGTTCGATTTAAAGAGAGAAGAAAATGATTCACTAACGCATTAACATTTGCATAGAATCGAAGAAGTATTCTGACAACTTCCTTATTTACATATCGACATGCGAAATGAAGAGCTGTCATCTCAATATCACTATTTACTTTATCACCGAATATAAATTTCCTTACTTCACTCAGATCTTTATATGTGACAGCTGCAGAATTGTCAGCATTCAGTATTTCTTGAAGTACTTTGACATCTCCATTCGATGCAGCCTATCGAATTATTTTCTTCCTCTAACAACAAACATTTAATTACCTCCATGAATTTCTTCATCTTCACTATATCAACTTCATCTACACTTTTCTGATGGAAACTAGCTCGACTTAATTTCCTTCCTTCTTCTAAAACTGGAAAGGATTAAAGATTATAAAATGACTATTCTATTCTCACGCATTAGATCTTTCTCTCCATTTGGTTTCGATGACTGTGGAATCAATGACTCTTCCAGATTACTAAAATCCATGAGGGGAATCTGTGTCATTCACCCTGAAAGTAAAGGACCGTTAGAGGGGGGGGGGGGGGAGGGATGGGAGTACGAAAGAAAAGAGAAAGTTGAAGAGACTGAACGAAATGCCATGGAAACGAAGGAAAGGACGAAAGGAAAGGAAGGAAGAAGGATGGATAGATAGGCAAATGGTATCGCAATAGAGAGAGAAACAACAAGAGAATGCAATGGATGGACAAGATGGAAAGGTATAATCGTAGGGAAGAATGGAGACTAGTTGAAAGAGAGAGAGAGAGGGGGGGGGGGGAGTTGCAGGTTTGAACAACCAATGATTCATGCAAACATAAAAAAAAGGTTGTACACGATTTTGGAGATATGTAAGGTTACAGAGATATATACGGTTTTAATATTACGAAAATAAACAAGAGTATTTGATAACAGCCCATATTTCGAAGAATGGAGGGGTGGTAAGGTTGGGAGAGGGTGGGGAGGGAAGAAGGCAATCGGCGCTCACTTCTCTCTATAATATTTGCACAGGCTCCGTCCACTCACAACTCACAATGGTTGAAATTCATTGTGAAAATCGTTCGCGTTGCACTTGTAGAATAATTTTCAATCTCTCCACTCTCATTATCATTACATCTCTAATTCGTAATTTTACATGAAGAAATGCACAACTTGTGGATAAAATAATTGTAATTGTAATTATTCATTTTTGGCTTGTGTATATATTTCCATCTAATTTATTATTCATTATGCGTGTACACATGAGCACGAAAGTAAAAAAAATCAGAGAATTACATATAAAGAGCGAAGAAGAACATTTCAATCAAGAGCTATCAATTTTGATCATGATAAAAAGAAGCGTTTAATAGCGTCGTATTGATTGAGGATACTTCGTTGGATGATATCGAGGAAATATTCTCGTTATTGGTATCGTTATGAATGGAGATAATCGAATCGATTAGAGATGAATTGAAGGACTGGGAAGTATTATGATGAGAAGTATAGGATGCATTCAGTGATAAATAGGGTAATGGAAGTTCGAGTAGAGAGTTAAATGTGGCAGCTAATTCTTCTTCTTTTTCAATAACATCTCGGCCAGTTTCCATCATTTCTAAAAAAACGATTTCTTCATCGAAAAAAAAATATGTAGCTGAGCACAACTACTTAGATGATATAAATAGATACTGAACGTCAGCAAAAAAATACATTATTGTTAGGGTGAACACAGTTTCAACAGTAGAAGCGTTTATTTTGCAAAAAAATATTCGATCTTTTTCAGCGAGCATCGATGCTAATCATTCGACTAATTTACAATTCAAATGAAACGATTGAATCTGGATTGAACGCAGAAAGTAACTCTGGACTGACATTGAGAACTCTCAGTTGAAACCGTTTTCTCGTTAGAAAAAGAACGGCCTGTAGCGAGAACTCGTTCGCCGGACCTTACTTTCAACCACCTACCCTTGGTCTTTTACCCTTGGCCAAAGAGATTGTGAAATGACATATGAGTTGAGAATCAATGAAAGGAATTCATTGCGGATTAATACTCACTCCAGAGTTATATTATATTTTTCACTTCCGAGTGTCGAGAAATTCGGTATAAGTACAACGGTACAACGCTACTAGATAGATACCGTCAACTGGGAATAAAACGTTCCACAGACGATATTTTACCATATTTTATCATAAAACACAATAATGGCTCCTATTTCCGTCAGAGTTGACGAAATTGCACAATTTTTGGAATTTGGACGTTTCAAGTGATGGTCTTTAAGACACAGATAAAAAGAAATAATCAAAAACTCAAGAAAGTACAGTATCAAAAGCGTGGTGTGTGGTGTGATTTCGAGCAGCGGAGTGCGTGTGACGTGCACCGGTGCAATTCTCAATTTGCCATTTTTCGCACTCGAGGCATTCAATTGATACATTTCGTCACCATTTCGTATTTCAACGGATATGGGCAAAAAAGACAAATTGGGAAGTGCACCAGTGCACGTCACACGCACTCCGCGGCTAGAAATCACACCATACACCACGCTTTTGATACTGTACTTTCTTGAGTTTTTGATTATTTCTTTTTATCTGTGTCTTAAAGACCCTCACTTGAAACGCTTAAATTCCAAAAATTGTGCAATTTCATCAACTCTGACGGAAATGGGAGCCATTATTGTGTTTTATGATAAAATATCGTATGTGGAACGTTTTATTCCCAGTTGACGGAAATAGGAACTGACCGTCATATTCCCTCTCCTTATCTACATTTACATCTTCAAACTTTTTATTCCCTACTTCAATTTCGGTCGTCAATTTTTCACTGAAAGGAACAACAATTTCAATATATTCTTTGGAGAATATTTATGTACCCTTGAATATCTGATGGAATGACGATTGTTCTCATCGATCTTTCTTCTTTTCTTAACGTTCCAACAATCTCTAATTCACTGAAAGACGGATTTCGTTTAGTTTAAGATGTGTAAATTACTCGTTGGAGTATGAAGTGAAGAGTATGAAGATGATGAGAATAAAGAAAGGGACCAGGAGGAGTGAAATACGACTACGGTAGGAACGAATCGATGAATGACAAGAATAATGTGTAGGCAGAAGAGTTTTACGGATCATCGGGATACTGTAGACTAATGAATGGATGAATTGATTGAAGAGAAGGGAGGGATTGAGTACGTGGAATGAATGGTTAGATGAAAGGACATTGCACCGATCGGGAATGAGATAAAAGAAGAGATGAGAGAGAGAGAGGACGAAGACTTTACAAATTAACGGGAAACACTTCAGCCTTTATTCTCTTCGATCGTGATCAATTATTGATGTTGTGAGTACGGTATCTTGGATGACGAGTCAATTGATATCCGTAATCGATTGAGTGATCGCAAGGGTCGAATGAACAATCCCATTTTGATTCTGAATGACCATTTATCTCCTTCCATCATTTTCATTCTCCCATGTATTTTTCCTACTTATGCGATTTATGCATCCCTTAATTTTTTAGCTGAAACATGTACCTCTTGCATCGTTGGAAGGTATAGAACGCTTTCGACCGGGTCTGAAATATTCATCAATGACTTATTACTATTTGTAGACAACCCATGAGCTTTCAACTGTCTACAGAGCGAAGAGTAAGAATATTAACCTGAAGTTGGTTCTGCCAATGGCGAAATTAGTTTCTCCCAATGCGAATACGAGAAAGAGAAGAACGAATGTTGTGAAGATTCCACGCATTCTCTGATGAGAGACGGATATGATTATGGTAAAAGAGGGAGAGGGAGGGACAGATGAGGATATTATGACAATATAACGTGAATTATGAAGTGAAGATAATTGATATAATGAAGTAGTATACTCATTACCCCCTCTCTCATCTCATCGTCATCTAACTCATTTACTCATAACACCACAAAGTATGTGTCCACTGCTAAAATATGAAATGAGGTGGTAGAAGAATATATGGGGGGAGGTGGGAGAAGAGGGGTAGGGAGGAGGGATTGCTTCATTCGTCTCGACCTTTACATCACATCCAACCACTACGAAATTCGTACGTCAAATCACAAAAAGATAAATTGTCTAGAGAAGAAAAAAAATGAGACTCCAATTGTAAAGAAAAATGAGTTGGCGGATGTGAAGAAGGAAGAAAGAGTATTTGCAGAGGTTAAAAGGAATATCTTGATATCGGTACTAGAGTACAAAGAAAAATATTTTTCTAATTTTCTAGTTTAAAAAATTCTAACTAATTTTGGAATAATATATTGCGACTATTGACTGTATGGACGACGATCGAGGAAGAAAGAAGTGAATGAGATCATTAATGAACCATGATCAATATTAGAGATGATGTAAACGAGATTATGACATGAAGAAGAGAAGAGGGTATAACCAATTGTTACCACGGTCAACGGAGAAGATGGAAGATGTGACAGAGATTGATGAATTACGAAGTCAAACGAATGAAATGCGTCCATGACTACAATATCTGCAGACGGGTTATCCCTAACCAACTGGGCAAGTTACTACCTTGTTTATATTTCATAAGCAGCATTTCAAATTACACATTCATGGTTTCGTTTCCTCCGTTTCCCCCGTGGCAGATGGAAATATAAATGTCATTTTGAGTCAGAAAAAAACATAATCGAACCAAGATTGGAAACTTTTCTGGGTTTTGGCAAATCAATGGTTAAATCATCTGAGTGTGGAGCAGAGAATGAGAATGATAGGAAAAGAATGCTATGTGAGAAATAGGAGGGTAAAAAAAGTGCCGACTTTGTAACATCCGTATTTTTAAATATTGCTACCTCGAATTGTGTTCAATCTGAATTGTTTATCCAACAATATCAAATATAATTATTACATATTAGAGAATGGAATTTATTTCGTATTGAACAAAACGTGGAATGTGACACGTGTATGGATATTTCAATTAGAGAGATCAATAGATGAAGGGTCAATCTGAAAAATAAATATGTGAAAATATAGATAACGTAAAACTGACTTTTCTTTTATCTGGGAAGTATACATGGAAGTGATATTGTAATCGACCAAATGGGCCAGGATTCGATACGATGCATCCCTTCTGTACTGATAACTGATTATGAGAGGTGACATTAATTAACCTGTTCGACATGATAATTCTCGAATCGATCAGCCATAATGAGTAGATCAGGAAGAGGATGAAGACGAAGAGTTGAATCAAGAGACCAAATGATTGGTTGAATCGAAGGAGGAAGAGGGGATAAATGAGCATTCGATGTTATCGATCGAACTACCTACAATTATTTGTCTCTTTCATTCTTATCACTAGAAAAGTAAAAAAAAGAAAGTCACATCGTTAGGAAGATTATCGAGATTATCGGGGACATGAATCGCATTGTTGCACAGTCGTTCCACTGTATCATTACGATAGATAACGATCTCCTACAATAATAGGGGTGAAGGGGAGATAACCTTTCTCCGCAGTGATATTCATGTGTTCTCATGCGCGTTAGATAGGGCATTCACGTCCTCATTAATTACAGAAAAGTATGCGTTGATTGATCAAACAAGAAGGAAGTAAGAGGTCAAAACGTTGACTTCAGAAAAACCTCAGAAACTTATGGACCAACCCGATAGGTAAATACCTGATTGAGCAGTTGGACTCTAGCTGGATTAGTCGTGAATATGCAGTTACTAAGGGACGAGAATGGTTTCTACAATGAATACGATGCATCAATTAATTGTGTGTAAATAATAGTTGATGTACTCACTTGTAGATACTGAGGAAGAGGAGGACGTGGAAGGATATTAGTAAGACCTCCATCTTTCATTCCTGGTACGAATATAAACTGACTATTTGAATACACTGGAAATTGTTCTGGAAATGTATTTCACTTGTTCAGATGTTAATCGAGCAAACTGACTAATGAGTTTAGCAAGTTGAATGAATCCGTCCTCGACTAACTGATTGGAGTCCAATTGAAGTGGACGAGAACAGAAATCACCACATAGAATAAATGCAGTTGGAGGGCATGATGTGAATCCCTCGAGTAAGAGAAATAATGCTCTTCGAGTCTATAATTCATTCATTATTTTTTCTCATTTAATACTCACTTACATCATGGTTATCCACATTAACATCGGATAAGATAACAATGGATGAATCGGCACCACGTGCTGCTCTATTCGCTAATTTGGGACACGATCTACAAATAATTCATTTCAACAAGAAACAATATGTAGTCGTAAACATCCAGACTAATATGGAATTCAACCTTATCAATTGATTTAATTAACCTGAATGCAATTCGCTCAGTTCCTCCGAAAAGATTGGAATTTCCAATGTAAGCTCTTGTTTCGTCAGCAGAATGCGACGGAAGAAGAGCAATTGCACAAGTAATTAGAACACGTCCATCCCATTCTCCCTTCAATATACATCATATATTCCAACCCCAAATATATGTCACAGAAGATACCTCAAAAATCATAACGGATCCGATGTGAAATATGCCTGCATGGAAAGTAGTTTGGTCGGTTATTTCAATTGGGATACAACCAGTCAAATCCTCTATGTGATATTGATCGTTCTTGAAAATTATGATCAGGATATTAGTAAGTTATGTATATTAATTCATCGTGATACCTTAATTTTGACTAGTACTCCAACTACAATGATTGTTCCTTCGGATGGGGCTGAAGAAATAAGAGAATCAATGGGAGAAATTGTACATCCATCCAATTCACTTGTTCGAGATATACGCTACAAATGGTCAAAATAGTAAGGGAAGAGAGAGTGGTATTCTCACAGTTTGTACAATCATCAATCTTTGTCGAAGTGCCATTGTCGCATTATCAACTTCCAATCCATTTTCCTTTCTTTCTTCGTGCATAATCAGCTTAATTAATACTATTATCATTACTACTATTTTTTTAAAGCTACAGCCATTTGATCTCATGAAAAAAGGAGAGGGGTGAGATAGATGAGATAGAAAGCTGAGATTTCAGATGAAATCGTCCATCTCCCCCTTGATTACTGCCGAACATAATTAACTTAGAATAAATAATTAAAAATGTATAGATTACTTCTCCATCGGGAGCGATATCCCATCGTGGTACACTTGTAACATCGAACACGTTTAAAATAGGAATACTGCAACGAAACAGTTGCATACATATACATATCTAAAATGCTTACTTATCATTTCTTGAGGTTGATACTGCAGCTGTTACATTTCTCAACGTATCCAAATCCACGACTGTTCCGTTAACTAGAAACAATTATAGATAGGAAGATTGAAAATCTCAGGCACTCACAATTTTCCTTTCTTAATCCTTCGATTAACCTTTTTATCCAGTATGCGCGTTTATCCTTATCAAATGGTTCCAATTTTTCAACAGCGAATTCAAGCGCATCTCTGAGAAAGTAAGGGATATCATTTGCTTCAGTAGCGAATAAAAAACTTACTTTTTGAGAGTGAACGCATTGATTTTGAATCTGCTCGAGATATTTTTTTTCAAACTATCTCGATCGGCCATCTTCAACTATATTTAAAAAATCAACATAGCTGTGTCCATTGGCTGATTGAATGGATAGATATTGACAAACGACAAAAGTACGTTACGACGACACAACACAACTACACTTTACAATGATCCATGCAATCATTTATTGAAATTGAAACTGATGAATGAACAATATCAATGGGAATATAGGGTGAACAGATTTTACCGTTGCGAGAAAATGAATATTAAGAAATTATTATGAAATCGTTTGACGAGCTTTTTAGTGAAGAAAGGAATGAAAAGGATGATTAGGATGAAATGAATGAGACTCGATTACATGGGCATAGGAGGTAGTCCAGACATAGGAGGACGATGACCACCAGGTCCCATTGGAGGACGATTCATCATATAAGGAGGAGGCATTCCACCCATTGGAGGTCCACCAAATGGAGGCATTCCTCTTCCCATTGGAGGCATTCCCATCGGTGGTCTCATACCTCCCATCATTCCAGGAGGAATTACACCAGGAGGAGGGCCCATTCCACGACCTGTAATCATTCACATTTCAGTCATCAGTCAATTATTAACAATCTATTTATTCGTCTCTCAATGTAATGTCATGTACCTCTTCCTGCGGCAAACGCCTTAGCCGTTGCATCCACCAGCTTCTGTGCCTGATCTTCCATCCATTTCTGAAATTTATACTTTAGTAAATATTTTTAAAAAAAGATGTTCAAATTGCTACAAGAATAATGTATACCTGGTAGTACATACGAACATTCTCTTTATGTTTTCGTCCTCCATTATGTGTCTTTCTAACAGAAGGAGAATCGTGAGTGAGGAAGGTATCACAATAATCACAGTAGTACTTCGGCATACCTCCTGCACAATTAATCATTTTCATTCAATTATCTCGTCAGTTTTCCGGTTAATTCCCCGGGAAAAAACAAAAGGACCTATCCACCACTTTTTAGGTATAGAACTGAATTGTCACATTTGCTGATTTCTCGCTATATCTCTTCTCCAATCGATTAAATTGGTTCCATTAAGATCATAGATCAACGCATCATGAATCTAATTCTAACCTCTCTATAAAATTCGTCAACAGGATACTACTTTAAGAATGATAAATAAATGTATTTTTCCATACTTAATATTGAGTGGTTGCTAATAGTAACCTAAGCACTAAGCATCACGACGAATCAGTATAGAATTCATTGGTAGCAACAGTAGGCTACGGCCGATGGTTTTGACACAACGACCAGGCAGGTCCCATGTCCCAGTATGGGGTGCATCTGCGAGTGGAGCACCCCGAAGGACCATAGTAAGATATATACCATCCAACAGCGATTTCAACGCATGCATAGAATAAATTCGAAATAATCTATTCAGATATCGAATTATTTTATTCGACCATGAGTGAAATATGCTGCCTAAACAGTTGAGCGGAGGGTGGAGCACCGGAGTATCCTACATTGTTAATAAAATTACGCATTAATAAAAACATGTAACAGAATGAAAACAAAGAGTATTAAAACGATCAGATCCGCAAAAAATACTTACAACATGCACTAGCACACATGGTAACCTGAGATTGTACAACAGATTGAAACTCATTACGGAATTTTTTCCTAGTGTAGAATTAGAAAAACAAACACAGATATTTGCTAAGGGGAAAGTGAACAACTGTACAACTAGCATTGATTTAATGAAGATGATAACCATGTTGGAACGGGAAAATTGTGGTTGAGAAGCATCTTGTGCAGTGCGATATTATCATTGTGGAAGATAGAACAGAGACGAGAGGAAAGGATGGGAGAGATTGGAGGATATGATCTTCCCTTCGATGCACCTAGACAACTGCTATGACCTGACACTATCTGCAATAATTACATTACATTATTATTATTATATATATATACAAGCCGGAATCGCGCGCCTACGGCGCGCTCCCCGGCTGGATGACGCCGGGTTATGTATTTAGCTGGGTTGTGTGAGCCTTTGACCTGCTATGCCCGTCATTTACAACCTTCTGGAATCTTCTGGACCCGTCCCCGTTATTTCGACGATTCTTGAAGCCGTAAAGCCGTCTCCGTCTTTTCAAACATTCTTAAAGCTGCTGGACCAGCCCCCGTCATTTCGAACTTTCTAGAAGCCTCTGGACCCGTCCATTTCATTTTCGAACATTCTAGACGCCGCTGGACGCATCCCTTCAATTTCGAACATTCTAAAAGGTTCTGGAAGTTTTCCCTCAATTTCGAACATTCTAGAAGGTTCTGTCCCCGTCAATTTTGAACATTCTAGAAAGTTCTGGAAGTTAGTTCCCGGTAGTTTGATTACTGTAGGGTTACGGAAGGTATACGGTAGTCAGGGTTACGGTAGGTATACGGTAGTCAGGGTTACGGTAGGTATACGGTAGTCAGGGTTACGGTAGGTGTACGGTAGTCAGGGTTACGGTAGGTATACGGTAGTCAGGGTTACGGTAGGTGTACGGTAGTCAGGGTTACGGTAGGTGTACGGTAGTCAGGGTTACGGTAGGTATACGGTAGTCAGGGTTACGGTAGGTATACGGTAGTCAGGGTTACGGTAGGTGTACGGTAGTCGGATTACTATAGGGTTACGGTACACGGATTACTGTAGGACCTCAGTTATCCATGAACCAAAAGTGGGCGGGGCTTAACAGACGGAGTCACTGCTGCTTTATTAATAGTGTATGATATATATATATATATATATATATATATATATATACAATAACTTACTTTACAGTAAAATCCTTTTTTGGGATTAAACTTAATTAACGATTGGAAGTCAAAGGGAGATAATTGAAGCCATCTAGCCAGATTGGTCACTACTTCAGATGGATTCTCTTTCAATTCACTCCCATCGATTAAATGAAATTGAGATGGCGGAAACCATTGTAACCATCGATCTAGATGATGTGCGTATCTAAATAAACTCCATTGTATATCCGTCTTCTCCTTTGGTGTAAACAACCTTCCTCCAGAAATGCATCTACTTCTTATCTTCTTCGCTGCAGGAGTATCTCCATTGAGAACATCTTCCATTGATAATCCTCTTACTATTGACTCATTCCGAGCGACCAAATGATTGTACCATGAATACGCTCTCAAACAGTACACTTATTATTCAGCCAATTCTGCACTATCAACGTCTCATGTCTCATCGAACATAAATTAGTAGTCATCGAGTAGTTATCTATACTGATCGAATAGTACTCAACCACCATTTGGGAGATTTTTTTAATTTTGCCATCACCTTTTTTAATTGTCCAGAGATGTATATTCGCCTACTTATTGTTAGAATAGAGATCCCATTTATTCCTACCTCAGAATTGGATCGTGTAGTATAACGACAATCTTCGCAAATGGAATAAGTGCAAATGCCCTCATCGGCCCTTCTGTTGAGTCCCAATATGTCGCGCTCTTATCCATAACTATCTTAGATGAACCTGTATTCGCATAAATATTTATTGAAGACAACTTTATACCATACAAGAAAATATGTTTAATATACTAACCGTTGTTGAAAAGTTGTCTATACCAGTCAAAGCCCTTCTCATAGTTCTCCCCAGAGAAGAATTGAATCTGAAATATTATACATGGTAAAAAAAATATTCATATAATATTAGGCAGTGTGGTGGCAAATCGTCAAAAACATTTTTTGCAAACGGCTGTTGTCAGAGGCCTAATAGTGAGGCCAGGAATGGAAAATGTGACATGTTATGACAAATTTTGATTGCTATTGCACTGGCGGTGGCTAGGTTTCGCGTCTTTTCCCATGTTTTTGGCATTCGGTAGCATGGTTTTTTTTCTAATTTTTGTTCAAATTTGTCTAAAAATGTGGCATGCATAGGTCCTTTCGGGAGGAGTATTTGACCTCTGGCTGTTGTGAAACTTGATTTTGCAAAATGACAAATGACAAAATGACATTGAGACAAATGACCATACGAGTAGAATTGTTGTGATAAGAATGGATTCTTCTATTATATCTCAAAGTTTGATCTTTAAACTCTGTTCATGGCCCTAGACCGTTTACTGCCCGAATTATCACCAGTTACCGAAATTCCAGTTGCCGAAATTTTGTATACAAGCGTTATCTCGATGAAATTATGTCACATTACCGTGGCAGTTAGCATACCCTCGTAATTTTAGCGGAATTCGAAAACATTGAAAAAATGGCAGAGACAGGACATATAAATAAGAAATTGTTGAATGAGGCTTCTCGGAAGAGCTTGTTTGCACATTTATGTTGCCTGTCGTGACTACACTGGTTCTATGTGTATTTAATACAGAAAGGTATGATTATGAACCTCTTCGAAAGTATTCTCCAATATTCGATTAGTGCTCACATCGGGATGCAATTGGAGGAATGAGGACAGAGCTGTCGTACCTACAATATTCACGCATATCACACATATCCAGTTCACAATTTTCAACGAAATTACAGTATATGGGAGAAATTTCAATTTAAGAATTTCAAAATACGGCGCTGGCGAGCAAAATGAGAGAAACCGCTCGGAATAACTTCACTAGAAATCGCTAAAGAATATCCACCTTTTCAGATTTTGAAATCTTGCAGAGATTTGGATTGTTTACCTGTTCAAGACTTGTGTTTAACCTAACGAGGACGGCCTCGTTAATTTCACTTATAAATTAAATAGAATGATAGCATAAATGATCACGACAACAAATAAAACTACCTGTCTTCTGAGGTCCCACAACAAGTAAATTGGGAAGAGTGAGGTTGGAACAATTCAAGGTGGGAGGCAGAATAGAGCGATGTCTCTCATCCATGCATGGATTCTTAAAACATATAGTTTAATTTGCCAACTATCAGCTGAAAATTCTCCATTGATGGCATCCCCAAATCATTTTGATTTTCAAGTCTAAGAAGTAATATACTAGACAAGTAATATAGCCAAGTATATGTTTGTAAAATCTGACACACATTTTAAAAACACTTTCTGAAGCAAAGCAGATGCTTAAAAGTTTCAACAAAGTACATACCCCCCAAATAGGGTTCTTCTCCGTAGGGAATAGATGAAAGTATCGATCGGCAACAGAAATAGGATCTTCCCATCTCAATCGGAATCTAGTCCAGCATTCCAAGAACGATATCACATTTTCGAATGTATAAGGTGCCAATCGATCATGAGCGTAATTCTGTTGATGAGTCATGAATATCGAAATCTGAAAAAAAACGCTAAATCACATTCAATACACAATGGGTATTTATTGATAGGAATGAAATAATCTAACTGACTGGATTGAGTGCAATGGTCCAGAAAAGATCTCCTCCTTCAATGAGGGAGGTAAGCTTCTTAATTCCTCCGGGATAAAGATGAAACAATTGAGTATGTGTGTAGAGGCCACATGTCTGACGGGGAAGCACCTGTAGTAAATAAATGACATCCATCTGAATAGTTGCAATTAATTTCACGAATGAAGTCCGTGATTATTGGACAGATGAGAATCTACGGAATAAATTCAACAGAGACAAGGCCAGATTTAATCCGATTGGAATGGCTCAAAAACGGATCACTATCGAAAAGGTCAAAAAGTGTACACGTCAAGCAATATTACAGTCGTACGGGGTCCGCAGGGTCGGACCCACCAGTAAGGCCGTCTGTTAGTCATTAACGATAATTTTTTCAACAATTTCTGAAACAAGTTCATTCGAAACCCGAATGGAATCTATAGATAATTTATAATTAACCCGTTTTTTGTTCCTGGAGAGAGAAACGAAAACACAGAGAAACGGCGTCTGCCAGAGGGTACGGATAACCGTGAGCCGTTTCTGATCAGCGGGTACTCTAACTACCGGATTCGAGATCACATTATATACCTCAATTCCTCGATGAATGAATCCTTTTCTTTTGCCCCATGGGCGAAAATGAGGATATTCTTCTGTTGATGTCACTTTCACCCCCCACACCTGGAAAAAAAAGACGATTTAACAATCGACAACTTTTTTTAAAATCTTGTACCTGCTAAACTTCAGAATTACACACTTTGAAACCATACAATTTGACCCCAAAAGTTACAAGAGATTATAATTTGTGTAAAGTCTGTATGTCCGCCCATAACTAACTTGTAAGCGTTTGTCAAGTTCCGATTTTGTTTGCTCAAAATTTGCTTTAAATACATCCCCCTGATACCTTTCTAAAAAACCCAACAATATATACAAAATAATCCGTTTTCGCACCGCTCACTCCGGAAAGTCGTGAAATACACCAACCTAAAAATTGAAGTACATTGTGGATATTCAGACATTTGGCAATAGGACATGTTGCGAAGTGGATGTACGCCCGACTACGCAAGATAACCAACATCTACTATTTCGATATATGAAGGCATCTTTCATGACCATTTTATTTGCGTTGCGGCCGACGATTTAAAAAAATAATAAATAGGAAAGACCATTGCCCTAATGCTTTCCTTCGCTAAATATTTTATCGAACTTGTTAATATTGAGCCATGCATTCCGTTACAATTTTACAAAAAAAACACTAACTTTTTTCCATGCATTGAATAGTGCAGTGTGAACGGGGTAAACACCACCATGCTGAGGAGAAATGGCGTATTCGAATGGAACTCGTAGGTTATTCATCTGAAAGAAGACAATTTTTTCATTTTATAAAAAAATCCACAAAAAAAGAATTTTTTAAATAGTCTCAAAGATTACCGTTTTTTAACACCCCCCCCCCCCCCTCACTCAATGTTCGATGGACGGTTATTTAATTACCTCACCTCTCCGAACTGTTTGTTCATTATCATTGTCGACTCCAAAAAGGATTCGTTATGATCTTGAGGATGATTATGTTTCCACATATGAGGAAACCACATGAAATTTGCTGCCTTCTCTTAAAATACGGTTTAGATTATATCATGCGAGCTGAGAGAATCGACCTGACGGTGGGAATTGATTGAAAAATAATCATGAAATGAGTTAACATGAGTTTTGGAAACCTTTAAGAATGCTCTAACATCCCCCCCCCCCCCCACCACACAATCCCATTGTACAGTGATCATTTTGAGGCTATGTTCGCCGGAGTCGTGAGCCAGTAAGCTCCTTAATGGGAATATTTTGTCAAATCTGAACGGATCTCCAAGCTCAAAAAAAAACTGCTCCAGAGGTACGGGTCACCGCCTATTTTTGTCCAAATTCGATATTTGAATGGGTCACCGCCATTTCAAAGTTCCCTAGGGAAATCGGCGATCAGATACCGGAGTCTGTTATCCTGGAGCCAAAACTGAACACAAATATCTCAGTTCAGGTTCATTTCTCAGTAAAACCGTTTGAACAGTAACCTACATGCTTTTTGAAGCTCAATTGATCTGCATAATCTGCACAAGATATAGGAAAAACGGATGCGCTGCTTAAAATATGTTATGCATCTATCGAATGAGTATATTCCGCACAATAAAAAAAGCCTTTGAGAGATTCACACCCGATAAATCTTTAAAGTCGATTTGAAGATTATTTTGTTAAAATCTTGATGTGACAATTGGTGTCGCGTAAATTTCGCGTGATTTTTGCTATTCTTTCTGGAGCAGCATGATGAAATCGATGTAATAACCAAAATGAAGAAAATAATTATTATATTCATATTAATTTCAGAGAAATTTGACGCACAAACTGATTCCCGATTTCGGAAGGTATCGAATCATTGCAATGTTCCTATTCATTCATCTCAAGAACAATGTAGAAACCAAAAACCCAAGTTTCAGAGAATCATAATTTTCTGAATGACTATATTTTCTTTTTCTGAACGATTTTCTGAACGAGCTCGATTCTTGAATGATCTTGAATAATTGTAAGTTGTGCCACCTATAATCATTCGATCTCCCTCATCTTCCAGATCGTCTCCATGGAGAAAGAATGCACCAGAATATCCAAGCAAATACGAAAAGTTAGAGATACGATTCCGTAGTTTGTCTGAAGAATCTCATTTGAAGCAGATATGTTTCACGTAGAGATAAGAAGAGATATAATGAAGCTGACCTTGTGATTGAATAAGAGCTTCCACGTCATCAGATGTCATCCTTGTTCCTCTCGCTCCTACGAAGATGTCATCGATATCGATTTGAATGAATCTATCCAAAGAATGACAACCACATCGACATTTCGTAGACCATCTCAACACAAATCAATAACAACATATCAAGGCATAGATAAGCACATGATTGACATACCTGAGAGCATCTATGAAGCCCATTCCAATTATCCATTCAGTCAGATTATGACCAAAAATAATTTTCTCGACGCCATCGACCGAACCTTCACATACAATTATTATAGCCAATAAATATAATCTATTAACCTTTATCTCTAATGACAGCTGCTCTTCTCTTCCCTTCTATATCCTCTACAACTACTACAGATTCGAAATTGATCGAGTCTTCAAAGAGAGTCCATTCTCGTCCATCCGAAACAGGAAAAGGAAGAATAACATTTGGTCGAGCAATATATGGAATAATTGATGACGGAGAGAATCGGATGTTCAAAGCCTAAACTTTCTTCCCATTAAAGATACTCTTATCTCATTAAGAAGGCCAGAGTCTCTGTAAAAACTAAGCTGGATACATACTTTAGAACACTTACTTTTTGATTATGCCATATTGTGAGATTCATTCCTCTCACTTTAGAATTCGAGAAAAACTGAGCGCGTCCGGGCAAGAATGAGACAATCGGAACTCTAAATATTATCCAAAAAAAAGTAAGGAAAAGAAAAATAACTCACTTATAATCTTGTGAATACTTATCGAGCAGTTGTCTATTCCACTTAGGAAGGTTCAAATATCTATTAAAATTTTCTATAATTATAGTAGAATAGCGTCCGTGTGTGGATGTAGTGAGGAGAGGCAGATTCTTCGAGAATGTGTCGATCTGTAGGAGGGTCTTAACTTAACTTGTAAGAAGCTTAGAAGGTTCCATCCTGTTGGTGAACCTCTTCCTGTGGCATGAGAAGGAGGACGAGAGAGACAGGAGTCCTGCCTCTCCCGTCCCCTCACAGGTCAAATCTCATAAATGAGCAAAAAAATCCAACTTAGTTAGAAAGAATGCGTTTTAAATCAATAGTGAAATCTATGTCAGCAGTTTGTGTTCAGATATATAACCTTAAACTTTAAATCTTTCGCAAAAGGCTTCGTATTTTTAATGAAAAAATATGGCATGATCTTTCGAGATTGTTTCACCGTAACGTATAATTACGCTGGATGCAATCTCAGAGTCAGACTTGTTAATTTAGAAAAAAACATATATAGACGATATAGATATGTAGGTAGAACTCACTTTATATGGACACTTGGATGCATTGAGCATGTGGGTGATGAGTCTCCCGTGACGAGACAATACATTCTCCAGTAGTACAAGTATTCGAGATTCAGTTAAGGCACTTTCATTTTGTGAAAATGTTTCATAGTGTTCATACTCTTGACCGTGATCGGACGAAGGGCAAACATAGTTGACAATTCGTTGAGGTCGGTAACGAGGGCGCTCCAAATCGGGAAATCGAACGAGAAGATAGTAGAGGATCAAGTATAGGAGAATCAAGACGGGGATCACCTTGAGACCTTTCAACAAGCGTGTGGGAATATAAGGGACCATAGGCAAATGGTGAACAATATTCACATCACAGCGACAAATCTGCAATAGATCACATAACATTAATTTTAAAAAAAAACGAAGAAAACAATAATTGATGTGTAAACTATCAATACAGTCCTATTATGTCTCACCGTGAACAAGGGTAACTGAATCGATAGCTATCCTATAAAATGGCATCCTAAAGACAATTTTCACACAATCGCGATTAAATTTTTTTCAATTGTATTCAGGAGAACGTTTGCGAGAGCGCCTTACATCACGCGCCATCCAGTCTCCGCGGAGTGATTCGAGAAAAAATTTCACGCATGGGCATTGACATGAGATAGCGGAGAGAGCAATTATTATCTGAGGGGGGGGAGGGGGGGGGGGGGCGAGAAAATCGCATGCGGCATAGGCTATGCATTGCTCGTTTGGCAGGACAGCTGTGTTTCCTTTCGATCACCTCCACTCGTAGTTTATTTTGCTAACTTCCCTGATTTGCAAACATGAAAAGGGCGTTCTAAGTGCTGTCTCCCGGGTACCCGCAGTTCGAATTACCCATGTTCACGGTGGGATTCTAAGCAAAGTTCCAGTTCTCTAATTCGCGGTGAGAGCTGAACTAACTCTCTCAATATAGTCATGATCTGGATAATTATTATCGATAATAAGGCGGAAATTTAAAAAAAACTTTCTAAATGTAACAAAAGGTCGATCTAAACAAAGCGCGAAATATTGCGTGTATTTCCCTTCGAGTGGACAAACCTTTCTCCGGCTCCGGCTAATTATCGGTACATTTCAATTCCCGCATTACGACTTTTATCATTACGAGAGGACTTTTTTTCCCGGCTGGTGGTCCGGTTTTGTGGTTTCCCCGTGATGATTACTCAAATCTAGATCCCGTCCTGTTTCGCCCCTCCCTAGAGCTTACCGTAATTTTTTGGTAAGTACCGGCTCCGAATATTTCAGATTTCCCGGCTCTGCTCTATTATCCCATCTCGATCTGATTTTGTAGACAATTTGATCGAGTATTTATTTTTAATTGAGAGTTGTAATTAATACATTTTATTTAATGTAACTTAATTATTTTATTTAATGATTACTTTTTAAATTGCATTTTTATTCCTAAATAATGTTTATTTTTATGAATAGTCAGCTGATACAATAAACGTTTTGTTTGTGGTCTACCGGCTTATGAAAGTGCTTCGGTTGATTAGTCTACATAGTAATCACCTTCTTAGAATCATCTGAGAGCATCATCTGATGCATCATCTGAATCATCTGATGATGTCCTTAGCAGTCGACTAGTATTGGTGGGCAGGCTTGGGTGCAAACTAGGAAAGTTCCTGTCTGCCAACTACTTGGTATATCTATATTTCTATTTTCTCTTTCACTGTCTGTCAATTCTAAACATAAGAGCAGCACACAACATATCACAAGGGTGAAAGAGTAAGTCACCGAGTCGGTTGGCGGATAAAGGCGTTTTGTCTCTCAATCATTCCGTCTTCTCTAAGTAGAGCGACCTCTGAATGACTTGCAATTTTGTTAAAAATCAACATTAAATAAAAATAATATAATCAAGTTACATTAATTAAAATGATTTAATAAATATATTGATTAAAATATAAAAAATTCAGAATTAAAAATAAATACTCGATAAATACTCGATCAAATTGTCTGCAAAAATCAGATCGAGATGGGAGAATAGAGTAGAGCCGGGAAATCTGGAAAATTCGGAGCCGGCATTTACAAAAAAATTACGGTAAGCTCTAGGGAGGGGCGAAACAGGACGGGATCTAGATTTGAGTGTGATGATTTTTCTCTCACATCAGTAGGGCTGCTTGGTATAACTTTTTCACAGGCAAAATTTTTGCACATCGGCAATTCAATCATCTCGCATTTAGCTGCAAACAATTGTGCTTTCGTTTATGTATTGTAGATATATATTTTCTTCACCCAGTATTTGAAATGTTCGGTAATGGTTTCATTATAGGAAGATAATACATTGTCACCTGAGATGAGCAAGAAGTGAGTTCTAAATAAGGTATGGTCAGCGAAAATGTATTATTTCCCGGATTGGAACTCTTCGTGACGTTGCTGGTGGAAGCAATGGGAGGGATTCTGGAGAAGAATCTGATGGTGAAGAACAATCATTCTTCGTGGGAGGAAGCGAGCATAGCGGGCAGCAGGTTTTATTATAGCTTTTTTAAAATTTAATATTTGAAATACTCTTAAATTTTCTTGTCGATTTGAACAACTCTTCCTGGGTGGGTATGGGGAGGGGGAGGGGATAAAAACGGCACTTTTTAAATTGTTTTCCTCATGTGAACAGTCAGTACTTTTCCCCACAAGGAAAAGGCTGAACAGACCAGAGCCACGAGCAAAATGGTTTACAGGGTTGAGTTCGAAATTCAATAAGTTTTTCAAAATGTAAAGGTATATATGTTTTCTTATTTCTGATACTTCTACAGACCAGAATGAGCTCTGCATTAATATTACAACATTAAAAATGTCAATAAAATAATTTTGAAAATTTTTCGCAACATTTCTCAGGTCGTTGGTCCGAAGTCGAAGAAAAAGGAAGGAGAAGTTGCAGATGAACTCTTCAAAGCAGCTAGAGATGCTGGAGCAGAGGTCGATGAAGTAAGTAGTTTTTTTTTAAAATGTGCCATTTTCAATATCTTTAAACTGGTATTATTTTTTAGGGAGGAGTTGGAGGAACTTCTAGTGACTTGACGTCCTTCTCTGGAGGAGGACACAGATTGGGAGACAATTTGGGAGGGACGGAAAGAGTCAACGCTACTCCTTCGGCAGAAGTACCTCTATAATTCACATAATAGCAAGATTATTCGGAACGACCTGAATTTTTTTTTTAAATTTAATTGATCTAGTATATTTTTGATTGGGATCTCTGTTCACTTTATTCTTTGACAATGAAATAGACTTTTTGTGTCTCTGAATTTTCTTTGTGAATCTTATTTCATGGCGTATATTCGTGAATATTAACTTTAGCCGACAACTGTACCAGTCACGATGACTGCTTACGAGAATGGATTCCAACTCAACGATGGAGAACTTAGGTCAGTTTTTACGGTATAATGCGTTTCTATCGAATTATTTTAAGATCCTTCGATGATCCTGCAAATGCTGCCTTTCTCAATGATATTGCTAGGGGGTCAGAATACCTCATTTGTTCTGTAAAAATATTTAGTTTTCAGACGAATCCCTCGTGAACTGACCTTGCAATATCCTGGAAAGGAAATTGATATGAAGATGGTCAGAATGCCTGGAAATTATGAACCTCCCAAAGTAATCTCTTTTCCAATTTGACTGGCTATTGAATGATGTTACTTAATTTATTATTGTTTAAGGTAGTTGTGTTCGGTGGAAGTGGTTCAAGACTGGGAGCTGTCGTTCCTTCTGTCGTTTCTAATACTTCTCCCGTTCTGTCCAAACAAGGTTTCTTTTGTACACATTTGACACTTCCAATTTCATATTAAGACTTAATGAGTTTTTAACTTTAGCTTAATAACTTTGGAACTGTTAACAAACTTTTAGATGCGGAATCGGCTCTTAAGGCTGCACAGGAATCTCTTATTGTCGATGAATCTCAACCTATTACAAATATTCAGGTTATTTACGTGTAATATTTATTTAACTGTTGCGATTTTACAGATTCGTCTTCCGGATGGCAATAGAGTCGTTGCCAGATTTAACCAGTCCGCTACGGTATCCGAATTGAGAGCTTTCGTCGCTAGGTCAGTTTAATAAAGACTGAGCCATTTGCGTAATATCCAACAGATTGCAAGGGGTCCGTCACGGAAAAAAACACAATTGTTTCTCTTAAAACAGGGGATCTGGAGTTTCAAGATTGCTGATTGGAATGTCGATATTAATTTCCTACAGTATCTTATAATAGGCGTCAGTAATCATGGAGCACTCGTTCACTTTGCTGCTCTTTTCGTATATCCCCGTCCCCCTTCACGCCCTCTCCCTTCACCAATCGAGTGCTACCCCGTCCCCTTTACGCCCTCTCCCTTCACCAATGGAGTGGTACCCCGTACCAATTACCGATTCTATCCCGATTGCTCGAAATCGTTGGAGTGTCTCGTACGTGACAATGTGATACTAGGTGGGATTCACCCTCCACTCGTTTAGTCGAAGAAATGGAGTCAATAGGTTACGGAACTAGATACTTCTTGTTTGATGAATAACAATTGCAGTGCATATCCATCGCTTGCATTCTCTCCCTTCCAACTCCGCACGAGTTTCCCTAATGCCGTTATCGAAGATGAGAGCAAGACTCTACAGGGAGCTTCTCTTCTCAATTCTGTTGTTCTTGTTAGCATTACATCGGGATGATGCCTATTCATCACTGTGTTATATCCATCCCTAATTTATTTTTGAACCTTTTTTTCTTTCTTAAAATTGCTATTCGATATCATATGTAACCAATACGAAGAGAAAGCACAATAAAGTTTATATGAGTTCAAATTGAAGATGATCTGTTTTGCTGAGGTATATATCCTCTGTTCATATCGCATTCCTCTCACGTAAGCATGAATGAATCTCCATCATACATATCAGATGGGTGTCAAGGAACTTCTGGGATTGGACAAATTGGCTAAGTTGGCTACTACTGTCCAGAAGATTGGAGGATTGAGAGCAGCTCTGAAACAGAGATATCTGTGAGAATATATTACAATTATCAAGGGAAACAAACTCAAAAATGGACTATCAGAAAAACATTATATTGGGGGGTAATTTGAGCCCGTTAAAAATACATTTTAGACGTTTATTTATTTTGTTTTAATTTAAGGAGTAGAATCTGATAAAGGCAAAATATACATTTGATGCTTCCGAAATGAAAATTTCCGAATCGTCCTTTTCTGAAGCTTCAGAAAAGGATGATGAGCACATCCCATGTTTTTTCCTAAAGATCTTACAAAATATTTGTAGAGAGATATGTTTAAGGATGGATGTGACTCGCACTGGAACTCTCGTTGGAGAGGACAAATTCGGAAATAAATACTTCGAAGATAATTCATACTTCATGCCTCGTAATAGATGGGTCGTCTATCCCGATAGAGTGTGGCTGGATTACGATGCTACTCAAGTTGCTCCTGAATGGTAACCTCTCCTCTCCCCCTTCCTCCTCCTCCCATTGGTCATCTCCGTATTACAGGCATCGTTGGCTGCATCACATTAGTGACGAGACTCCTACTACAAACCCTCCCAAGAATGAGAAATGGGTTCTGACCCATGAGGAGAACTCTTCCATCTTTCCGTTAGTTATATTGAGTGAGGTATTAGGGATAGTGAGAGAGAGAGAGTGGGCAGATAGAGAGAACTGGGCCTTCAAATTTAACAATGTTCTTCAATCCCAGACACCGTTGCAATTAGCAGAGGGGGGAGGGGGGGGGGTTACGTTTACGTTAACCACGAATGAGTTGAAACGAAGTGACTTTTTCAAAGAGAAACGATGCGCCGCTTCATTATTCGTGTTGGCTCAGAAAATGAGTGGGTGGGAATAGAAATGAGATATATTTCACGAGTGTCGACTAGGGATGGCAAATGAAGAACTGAAAAAAACCGGTTTATCGATTGTAGTATGTTAATGAGCAGTAAAAGTAAAGTGAAGAGTGGTTCTAAAAGTTCCATAAGCGTGTTTAGAAATTTTTGGCAGAGTTTGATGGTCAATAAATACAATGCTTCATATACTTTTCATTAAAAAGGTGTGAGTTATTTTTTTTATTTCGATTTTTTCTACAAAAGTATATGAAGCTTTGTATTTATTGACCATCAAACACTGCCAAAAATTTCTAAACAAGATTATAGAACTTTTAGAACCACTCTTCACTATACTTTGACTGCTCATTAACATATTACAATCGATAAACCGGGTTTTTCAGCTCTTCATTTGCCATCTCTAGTGTCAACTTGTCATTTCGAGAAGGAATGAGCCTTAATTTCAGGTGAAGGTTCATTTCAAAATCATTTGCGACTTGTCGCATTCGCGCGAACAGTCGTTTTCGACTTGTACAGGTTTAAGGGAATGAAATAGTAAACATGAAAAAATGAGAGTGCAACGAACCCCCTAATAGTGGAACCAGACATAAATCATACACAGATCTCCTATGACTGTCCCCTGACTCTCACGCAGACCAAGGGCATTTATACGGTGAGAGTAGGAGTGGAGAGGGAGTACGATCGGGGTTATGCAATTTATTTATCCAGTCTGTTCTCGCTAACGAAAAAATATATTCCCAGTAGTCGAGAATTTTCTAAAAAGAAATACAGAAATTCTTTTAGATGCGTTCATATTTTAAGGTTTGGAACACTAAACAAAGTCTCTCCATCTCACCCCCCCCCCCCCTTCCCTACCCCTCACCCCTCCATTTCTTTTTCTGTAGTTGACTTCATTCTAAATCAGCAGTCCCTTTTCGTCGTCTTCCTTCCGTTTTCGTCTTTTCTCCTTCAATCTCAAACTCGTCATATCACAAATCTCCTCTTCTCTCCTCCACTCCCCCTCCCTCGCTCCCTTCCCCTCCCTCCCTTCCCCTCCTCTTCTCTCTCAACATACTCTCTCATCTCTTTGCCAATTCCAATTCTGTAGTTCGCATCTATTTAACACACTTTATTTCTCATACGAGAAGATGGTGTTTTGAATCAATTTGTTATATTTTTTCGCATTGTGATTAATGGAGTGAACGATATTCTCTTGAGAGTATCTCTTGTGACTGGGAATTTCACTATCCCCCCCCCCTCTTTCTCTCTCTCCAATCAGCTCAAGCCACTAGAGAGCATATATTATGGAAGTCTCGATACCTTTCTTCATTTATATGCTCTTTCTTCATTCTCTCTTTCATTCACATCTTTGTGCACAAATGGCCTATACTTGGGTAACCTCCATCCATTATGTGAATGAATCTCGTATAACGGACCAGTCTCCCCTCCCCTCCTCTTCCCTCTCCCTACTCTCCTCACTCTCCCCTCCCTCTTCTCTCTCTTTATTCAATGAGTGGTAGAAGCCTCTGCCATGTTCTTCAAATTAGGATTTGGAACAAAAAGGAAAGGATGGTGAGAGTGGGATTTATTGATTCAAGAGAACATTTAAATTGGACGCTTTCCGTAATAACCACAAAGCGAAGGGGGGGGGGATAATAAGGGGTTGAATGACTTAACGGAGAGAGTGGGGAAAGGAAAAGAAGATAATTGAATGAGATCGGGTGATATGAAATGTAAATGGTAGTTGGAATTATGACAATCCGTGTAATAAAATATAATATATAGGGGTGATATGTAGAGAGAGAGAGAGAGAGAGAGAGAGAGATGAGGAATGGGAAGTCATGATGATAGATTGGATGGTTAAAATATGTAGTGAATTGCAGGGATAAGAAGTATACTCCGTATGCGACAGGTAGAACGAAGATTCAAGGATGGAAACCCCAATAGATGAATGAGAGATGAATTATTATCTACTGCTTCATCCCATATATACAGATGTAATGAGTAGAATGAGAGATAAACTTTTTTTCTCCTTTCCTTCTTACTTGGCTTGTGTTTCGGCCTTGGGTATATTCGGAAAAATACCTATATTGAGATATTGAGACTTATACTTGGATGCAAAGTGCACACACCAGAGTATCTACATTTGTACTACTAGTTGTCATAATCTTAATCTGAAGAGGAATTCATATATCTCGATTGATGTTCCTGCAAGAGACACCTTCTTTTTTCCCCAATTGGTCTACCGCTATCCCTCTTTCTTTCCATCTCCTCTCATTCCTTTTCCTTCTACCCCCTCTTCCCTCCTTCGTATTCCACTTAGATGAAAAGGGAACAAATTGAGGAATGAGGCTAGTCCGTACACATTCATTCATCACCATGTCTTTCCTTTTCCACTCGTTTCCCCATTTCTTGATGTTCATCTTTTCATAAACCTTCTTTTGTAGCCGAGTATATTTAGCGGAGATCTATTTAACAGAAATTGGAAGATTTATATATGACACGGTATTTTCTTCTCTTAACTTTTACTGCTGCCGGAGGAAAAACAATCTTGCCTCTTCTCTCTTCCTCTCCTAGCGTAAAAACTTATTCTCCTACAGTCTAAACTTTATTTACCCTTTCAAACTTAGTATTTATATCCCTTCTCTCATTTCCTTAGATTTATCCAACCCTTAATATATATCTTTAATACGATAGAGTAAACTCTTTACGCACTACGCGCACTATGTGTAACTTTTATAAATTTCTTGCTATTTCGTATTTCGTGAACAATCGAATGTTCTCCATATTCAATATCTCTCGTGATAATAAGTAATAATTAAGAAGTGTATATGGGAACTGTATCTCCCGATACAGTGTTGCCATCATCATCACTACGTGTGGATACACTATCACCTCCTCCTCTCTCTGCTCCTCTTCCTTCATCATCATCCTCTTCTCCCTTCTCTCCTTCCTCTCTTAATGACCCTCTACCCTCAGGGCATAATAAGCCTCCTCTAGATGTATCTCGTCCATCCAAATGGCTCAAGAGAGGTTCTATGCCTGCAGTCACTTCTCTTAGCACTAGGAATACAGGAGAAGAAAATGGAGGTGGTACAAGACGAATCTCCATTGCCAGAGTGGAAAAAGCGATGGAGACCTTTCGGGTGAGTCATTCACTTTTTATCCCTTTACATACGTTTGTAATTGTCAACTTCCTAATGAAGTAAAAGTTAATTGTATTACAGGATCGTCGATCAAAATCATCTAGTGAGAAACCGCCGAAAGGAGAAAGAATAACATTGACGTGTGGATTCGCATCTCTCACAAATAATAGCGATGAGGATGATGGAGGAGGTGAGTGGCAAGAATTATGCTAATGACGACCATTGGTTTTGTTTTTTAGACATCCCGAGTTCAAAATAAAACAAAATAGTAGGATTTAGACAATTCTATAGTCCACAAGGTTTAAATGAGATCAAAGATCACTTTCTAAATGAAACTTGGACTCTATTCAAACGGACGTGAGGACGACATGACTAATATTGACCATAGAAATCTCTGATTTCTACAGTAAAAAATCACATGGTGTACTAAAAACCTGTGGATTAAAAACCCGCAGCCTTCACCCTATGCATAAATGAAAAACGCGCGAACACAATGATAAAAAGGAAGGTGAAAACAATGATTACAGGATGCTGGAGTGAACCTGTGAATTCAGCGATGAAAGAAGATAAATGCGAACAACTTGTTGCCAAAAGTGCAGAGGATTATCTAGATGGACTCACTGAGAAGCAGAGAAATTCACTCAGGTATTCTATGCATCAATACCGATCGCTTTGCTTCTTCCTTTTTTGACTGTATTAAGAGACCTTTCACGAGACCTTACCTTCTGGGTATGGTCGACGGATGACTTTTCTGCAACCCATCCCAATATTTTTTTGGCGTTGTCCTCATATGGAATGCTGATCACCGGCACAATATGAAGGATTATAGTGCACCCTTCGAAAAGTTACAGGCCCGGCCCAAAAAAAGTCGATATTTTCAGAGCAATTTTTTCTTGTCTTAAAAAACTTAATCCGACTTGTTTTTTGGTGTAGATTTCAAAAAAAAGTACTGAAAAAAGGATTGGGAAATAATGAACGGTCGAAAACGACGATTTCCATCGTTTTTTACTTTTCCTGAAAAAAAAATGTCTCTCCCAGGTAAAATCTAACCATGATTTTCGGAATCTACGTATGATTTTACATATGTCCTGAAATTTTCATCAAATTCCCATCGTGCGCTCGGATTTTATATCATCTTAAACATTGTCAACTAGGCATATTTTCACAAAATGTTCCATACGAAGAAGGCTCAGAAAGCTTGGCTGATGCTTGTTTATGCCTCTAATGATGTTTTTCCGTCATTATGAACCTATTTAGGATATTTCATTCACTTTTTGACCTCATTTGTTGCCATGATTCACCTCGACTTTTTTCACATAAGGGTCCCCCCTTATGTGAAAAATCGGGCTAGGGGTCATATCGAAATAGACCGCAATAACGTTTATGATTTCACTAAAAGTTACTTAAAACTATTTTTTAAGTACCCTAAAATGTTTCGTCATGGGTTCGAAGTCTTATTTCGACGTGACCCCTAACCTGATTTTTCACATAAGGGGGGATGTGTGAAAAAAATATGTGAAAAAAATCGAGGTAAGTCATGTTCAAAAATATGATCAAAATTGTTATGAAAATTCGTAAACTGGTTAATAATGACGGAAAAAACATCATTAGAGGCATAAAAATGTGTTGGCCAAACATTCTGACCCCTCTTGGTATGGACCATTTTGAGAAAATACAGTCCTGGCTAATCCCCCCCCCCCCCCCCCCCATGAAAACGGGGCGCCCGGGGCGTCCCCCAGCGTCCCCCAGCGTCCCCCTCGCTTCTGGCGCCTCAAGACATTTTCAAATTGGGCCCATTTTGTGTTCGTCGTATTCTCCGACCGATTCTGCGTCGATTCATGTGAAAAAAATTAAATAAAATATTTAATTGTAATATACATTTTGATTTTCAAAGAATTGGCTAATAAAACGATTCGTGCATCACGGAGTACGTTCTACGGTACTTATCAAAAGATTCTACAGCCGCAGAGGATAAATACCACAAGGCGTACTCTTCGATGCACGAATCGTTTTATTCGCCACTTTTTTGAAAATAAAATCATAAATATTAATTAAAAATTTTAATTGATTTTTTAATATGAATCGACGCAGCATCGAACACTGAATACGACAAACACAAATTGGGCCTAATTTGAAAAAGGTCTGTAGACGCCAGAAGCGGGGGGACACTGGGGGACGCCCCGGGCGCCCTGTTTTCATTGGGGGAATCGCCAGGACTGTATGCCTAGTTGACAATGTTTAAGATGATATAAAATCCGAGCGCACGATGGGAATTTGATGAAAATTTCAGGACATATGTAAAATCATCCGTAGATTCCGAAAATCATGGTTAGATTTTACCTGGGAGACACATTTTTTCAGGAAATGTAAAAAAACGATCGAAATCGTCGTTTTCGACCGTTCATTATTTCCCAATCCTTTTTTCAGTACTTTTTTTTGAAATCTACACCAAAAAACAAGTCGGATTAAGTTTTTTAAGACAAGAAAAAATTGCTCTGAAAATATCGACTTTTTTTGGGCCGGGCCTGTAACTTTTCGAAGGGTGCACTATAATCATTCATATTGTACCGGTGATCAGCATTCCATATGAGGACATCACCAAAAAATATTGGGGTTGGTTGCAGAAAAGTCATCCGTGCGATAGGTACGCTTTCTCGTGAAAGGTCTCTTAAAACACAGTCTCCTTCAACAGCCAAGTACCGCGGGGATAATGTTGAACTACCCCCTTCCCCCCCCCCCTCTCTCCACAAGCGTACACAGACCTCGTTATTACATCTGCTAGATAACTAATATCTTCATTCTAATTTTTAGAATATATAGAAACTAGGAAACCGTTATGAATGTGGAGCGGATAGGGGATGAGAATGATAGGGAAAGCACGGGCCAAAAAACAGAGAAGTCCCAAAGTGTTTACCATTTTAACTTGCTTTATTCAATGAAGTTATTCAATGAAGAAATGTCAAGAAAGACAAATGTATCTAGCTATCGACGAGTCGTAAAGAACGGTTATATGTGAAAATTTCGCACGACAACAATTTCGAAAATCGCCCAATTTTGTAGTCGTCCTCGATAGTTATAAAAGATCAAAGACCAAAATAATAGTTCATCTTTGATCCAACGTAGCACCTTTGGAATTGACCTTTTTCTTCTTTTTTCCCTTTTATTGTTTTCGATATGTTCCCTACCCTATCAGAATTGTCAAAAGTCGAGGAATTTGCTTCTCACGAAGTTCTTTCTTACTTCGCGTTTTAAATCCCGGTAAATGCAAATTGTCTGATTTTCAAAGCAAAATTTCCTGAAAAAATGAACTGAACAAGAATGAAACCAAAATTCGCGGTATTTCCCTTTGTTCTTTGTTCAATTTGTTCAATGTTGCAACTGGCCACTAGTCTTAGTTTCTCTTTTTCCAAATGAAAAATGATTGAATCTCATAAAAAAGGAATGATTGAATCTCAAAAGGAATGATTGAATCTCCTATTTACCTATGTATTTCAAACGCTTTAAATACTGAGTAACAGATCGAATCTACACGTCTATTTTCCACAATTCCATGTCGATGTAATTTATTTTTGTGGGGAACTGCAGACTCCGCTCTGTCGATTTAAAGAAAAAAGAGAATGGACGTGAATCGTGACATTGATTGGTTCTGGAAAAAAAGCTTTTGTTCTTTTGTCTCTTTTGTGACAATAAATGCACTTGATTGTCTCAGGAAAACGGTGGAGAATGGTAATCGAAAAGATGAGGAATATTTCATGTGGCTGAGCAAGGGTCCAGGAACAAAGGTATGATGTACTGAAGAGTAGTGATTATTGTTGAAATGATTATAGATGGCAATTGTGTCAGTTAAATGTGTCGAGAATCATTTGGCTGGCCAAGGAGGGAGAAGAGTCAAATGGAGGAATGTATCCACAGGAAGAGTATCCATCTATAGATATTCAATGGCTGTTATTCCCATCGGAATCGGAACCAGGTATTTATTCCATTCCTCGAGAGTGTCGCTAATCAATTATTTATCTGAATTAAAATAGTGACTTCGTACGCGTATGCGCTGTTTCTGACTTACGAGCACCTGTAAGCATCAAATTCCGTCTCTCCTTTTCTGATTACCTCTTAGATTACATCTTATATCTAACATTTATTTGATTTTGATTAGTTAACTATGATTCCCTACTCGATACTCAATGTCTCAATCTATATTGAAGGAGGATACAATAACGTAATGTGAGAGAATGTGCCAGAGAGACAAATGGACACAAAAAGTGACAAACTAGTAGGTAGAGATGAATGGAACACAGACTAGAGCTCTATTTTCATTCTCTACAACCAAGAGGAAGGAGAGAAAGAGGAGAGATGTGTGAGAGAGAGAAAGAGAGTGATTCCTTCTCAATCTCTTGTCGAAGACAAATACAACTGACGTCTTCTACCTGATAGTTTCCTATCGTCGTCATTTCTCCTTTTATCTCTCTTTTATTCTTCCCATTATCTACTCATGATCAATGATTCCATTTCAGAGTGACTCGATCTATTCGTAAGCATCGTAAGCTATGTCTCATCCTCATTTGGTTATCATTCGTCGCTCTCATATGTCTTACTGTAGTTCTCGGATCGATAGGGAATGATTCGTCTCCCTCTGAGGGAACTACACCACAGAATCCAAGTGCTAGAATAGGCTGAGTCATTCCCTTTCAACCTACTCCCCTTTCCCCTCTTTATCTGTCCATACTGATTACGCCTTTCTCCCCCTTCCCCCCTTTTTCTTGTCGATAGATCACATTCGATTTTCCATTTAATCACTATATGGGTACATTTGTTCTTCTACCGCGTCAATAAACATTCTTCATATTTTCCTTCTCTTTTATTCCTTTTCGCACAGATATTCGAACTGTCATTATCATTAAAGTTTTCTCCTATATTTTTGATGAAACTTATTTAAATTAGTTCGATATGCGAAGGCCCCTCGTTCCAATCAATGTTATTGTAATATAAATAATTCTTCAATCATTTATATTTTCCTACTATGCATTCCTTGTCTCTCTCCCGATCTGTCTCTCTATTTCCTTCTCTTCTTCAGTGATTATGCTGGTCGATTCCTCTCCCTCTTCTACTCTTCATGATCCTGTCCGATTCGTCAACACTATTCCAACCTCTATTCATCCCGTAAGATCTCTTTTATATAAATACTCTCGATCATGTCAGTAATAAGCAAAAGCTAGTAGTGAAATGTATATAAATGAAAGTGAAATTGGCGGTACTATTAGAGTGTGTTTAAGATGGGAGTGATTCCTTCCAATCCAATCGAAGAGAAGAGGAACGCAATTGTTATCTGCAAAAGAACCAGATGGAAATTTGAGGCACAACGACTCGGGTAATATTATATTTATTGTTTTATTTAACCATCGGTCGCTGTTTTCGTTGGTTATGTTTGGTTCAAATTGATCGATGAAGCTGCATTTATCTTTATCATCCTTTCCTTTTTTATTCATTGTATTTGCTGTCTCTTCTCTCTACTATCGGATAGTCATGTTGTTAGACTGCGATTGAGAAAAGAAGAGAGAGATGGAACTCGATATGTGAACATAACTTAATATTTGAGAAAAAAAGTAGTTTTGAGTGATTGGAATGTAAATTGCAGGGAGAATGGAATGATTCTGAGTGACGAAGAATTGGAACGAGTTCTTCTACAGAGAAATATTGATCCTCGACCACTTAAATTGAAGGAGGACGAACAAAGAAAAGCAGAAGAGATGATAGTGAATCAATTGAGGTTAATTGCTTATCTGAGGTGTGTATTTGATAAGAAGTGTGTTTATTGCAGAGAGAATGGTTTCTCAGTTAGATTGGAAGATGTGATTAATCTGCCCCTTCGTCTTCCTCCTCTCTCGTTAGTTGTTACTGCAGGAGGAGATGGAACCTTTCTTGCTGCCACATCTCTCGTATTTGATTCCACTCCTGTTGTTGGAATCAATACTGATCCTGCAGGGTAACAACTTATCCATCATAATAATTAGGGTTCGCATTTTGATTCCATGCAATTCCATCTCTAGTAATTAACCCCTCTAATGGTTTCCTAATGGCTGAGCCCACTTTTAATGGTTTTCAAGTAGATGGGAGAGCCCGAAACGGGAAGGAAACAAATGAAATCGTGATCAATGAGATTGTCTCTGATCTAAATTTAGTGCTAAATGAGCGATATCGAAATATAGCGAACTGGATAGCGAATTATTGAATTCCTTTGACACCTTTTGACTTGACAGAGGCGACGCCTTGAGAATCAAAATTTGTACGTTATTATCAACAAAATACATTACAGATCGGAGGGGCATTTATGCATAAACAAAAAGCAATCAAAAAACGGGCCGAATGATGCAATTCGAATGTTAGTCGATAAGGATACGAAGTGAGTATAGTAAAGAGACGCTTTCTACTTTTCACTTTATTTCACCGTTATTTTCGATGAAATGGCACAGATAATATATTACAAATGAGTACGATACTGAGGGGAGGGCTGATGTGTATTGACTAGTAGTGACAATTCGGCATGCGGCTCTCTTCATTTTGCGCGCACTCTCGCCGGTCAGACAGACAATCTGAACATGCAAAATGAGGAGAGTGGCGTGTCGATTTGCCATCACTACTATTGACCCCTTGAATTGACTAAAATAATAGTAAAAGCCTTTGTTTAGATGGACAAGTCGCAATCGTATTAAAGTAACCGTACATGGAGGGAAGAATGAAAATGTCGAGCCACTTCTAGCCCTTAATGAAGTATTCGTGGGAGAGAAAGATTCAGCCAAAGTATCGTATTACGATATCTCTATCGATGGAAGTCCATCTCAACGTCAAAAGTCATCTGGATTCATCGCAAGTTCAGGCAGTGGTAGCTCCGCTTGGTATGAATCCCAATTGATTAGTTAAGACGGTTATGTCTCGTTGTTTCTAGGTATTCGTCTGTCAATCATGTTCTTCCCGACACAGTAGCTGATGTGATGAAGACACTTGAATCAATGGGCATCAATATCCCTCAAGATGCTTCCATTGCTACTAGAGTAGCAAAAGAGCTCAATGATTCTCTCATTGAATCACCCCACTCGCAAGGTAACCTTTCTCTTTCTCATATTGGATCATTCGTCTTTCCATCCCCCCCCCATCCTCTCTCTCTCTCTTTCAGATCTTCTTTTCTCCGTTCGAGAGCCAATCTTTAATAAGACGTTTGCACCCTCTCCATGTAAAGGGAAAGCAAGACGAATTTCTCTCCGTTCTCGATGTTCAAATGCAAATCTGGTGTTGGACGGAAGTCGTCACATCAATTTTGATTATGGTACTGTGGTAACTCTTGAAATCGACCCGAAATATGCATTGAATACGCTATTCTAATATATATCTGTCCATGTTTTTCGTTATTGGCTTTACTGGGCTCTGTAATGTTATCTCGTTGGTCAAAAAGAACCATTCCAAGAGATCGAAAAAAAAATTGTGCACATCATCCGGGTGATGAATCTGGCTGGATTCAATCATATGTCCTCGAAAAAGAGAGCAAAGCTGGTCGAAGCGTGAGGCGGGTAGATGTAGGAAACTCTGTCAGTTGGATAATCGAATGGTTCCGACTCTCGAGTATGTTTGAAACAAGTTTGAATCAAGTTGATTCCAAGGGGCAGGGCGAGAAATCCAGAGGAATAGAGAGATTATGGTCTCCTGCAAGTTATGTTGCAAGCCATCAAGCTTAAAGGCAATTTGTGGGCGCCCAAAATGTGCTTGATTCCAATTTGTGGACGATACCGATGCACTGAACGAATCAAGTCGGAATAAATCAATTATCAACCAGACTTAGATATGACTTTTTCCAATTTTTCTTTCGCCTCACGAGTTCAACATTTCAAAATTCTAATCGAAAAATTGATCCAGCTAGAATTCACTAACCCAAATTCCGAAAGATCTCTCAATTGTAATTATGCAACCGAATGTATATATGTTTTCACATTCCATGTTATATTCCGTTAATTCCTTGTAATATAGCTGACACATGATTGTAATTGAAAATACGTAAATGTCTACTGTAGTTTGGATATATTTCCCGATAAACTAGCTTACGGGTTTCATGTCTTGCAGAATTGAAAAAAAATAAAGCAGATTATGATAACAGACGAAATCTAAAAGAGGAGAGGAAATTCGATATTACACAAACGCATATAGCCCCTTTGGCCAACCCCATAACCATAGCTTCAAACGAAAGACAAAATATGAAGAAAAGAAGTTCGAATGAAGTCGGAATTATCTAACATCTTAACAGCTTTAAAAGTGGTCTACATATCTTCACATTCTGAACAAACTACATTAACGCACATTGTCTCTTGTGGTGAATAAAGAATAAGAATAAGAATAAGAATTAAATATTTAGTGACTTGATGTCTGAAAAAATCATTTGCATGAATAATAATGCTGTCAAAAGATTTAGGGAGGCGCTTTCGAACTGGCATCGCTGAGTGCATAGTATTAAACATGTATGAAAAATATAGTGACCTATTCAGCTTTAAAAAATGTACTATGCGCAGATTTTCACTGCATAACTCTTCAGCATGATACAAAAACACCATGTTTTAGAGTTCTTCATTATATAAAAACTTTTTTTTTGAAAGTTACTCGTTAAAAGGTGATTCATTGGCTGAAAACCAAGATTTAAACTGTAGTTTTGATATTCCTCTACAAAAGGTCAAAAGTGATTTGAATTTTTTGAGATCAAAATCACAATAAAAATTGCAGGTAGCTTACGTGACCCCCAGAGACTAACCACAAAAATTTCCACTCGATCGGAGCATTTTGAAGCATTGTGTCACTACTCTCCTATTCTTACAGAGAACGCTTTCTAAAAGCTGAACATATTTTTTATTACAGCGATTCTGGAGAGTGAAACCGAGATAGAAGAAGACACGAAATTGAGATCATAAAATGTAACTACGAGGATGTGGTTGACGAATCAATCTAAATATATATAGATATGTGTGGGAAAGAGAAATTAAAGCAAACTTTAGATGAGATACTGAAAGAAATGGATGGAAAATACAACATCCATTAATTGCACATTATCAGGTATCTATGGAATGATTAACTATGGTCGTCAACGTTCGTTTGTTTATGAATCGAGCAGATCCAACAAATCGAACACAGTAAAAAGTGGGGTTTCTCTCAAAACAAACGGCTTACATTTAGGATGCCATGGGCTTTCCAAGATTTTACGCGGAATCGTCATTAGCCTCGGATGACGTGTTTTTTTGGAAAACATAAAAAAGTAGGACAAGATGTGTAGAGTAGATCAAGTTATGTCAAATATCTGTCTAAAAGTGTTGGGCTAGCCCCTACTACATGCACTATAATGAAAAAAAGAATGAAAATTAGGAATAGCCCTAAAAATTGGTTTTAAAAAGTAACAATCTCTGAAGCGGTGGCAAAAATGACAGAGCCATGATTTAAGCATGACACCCTCCGAATTTTGGGGAAAAGGAAATTTTTTCCTTGCTCGATTCTTACCCAAACTAACTCATTTTCGAAACAAATTAGCTCCTACGAGTGAATGGAGATTATAAATGTGTACAAAATAAATGGAAACCTGAAGGGAGAGAAGTCTCAGAAGAGAGAAGACAAGAAGAAAAGTATAAATACTATCAATATATTCAGTCTAATTCGATAACATCAGGAATGAGATTGGAAGGGCGAGATACACGTTGGGTCTGTGACGATTGTGGCAACACTGATGCTGAAATATAATGATCTTCATTATTTCTTGTGTTTCACTCACAAAGGTCAATTCCCCTTGCATCAAGAAGTTGACCCTTTGGAAGGGCGATATAACGGTTATTGGGACCACGGTCGTGTAAAGAAACAGTAGTGGACTTGGCGATAAATACTCGTTCTGTTGGACGGCCATACACAGGAAGATTAACATCTGATAAGGGAATAAATGGGAAGGAGAAGAGGGGGAGACTTACCACAAGGAAGAGAAATTATAGTCGTTGGAGATGCACTTAATATTTCATTAGAAGAAGGAAAGAAAGATGGATTCATATGGGCACTCATAAAAGGAGGAGGCTTCTGATACGAATTGAATTTGAGATATGAACCGAGAGTCACACCTGGAATGACCAAATTACATTCGAATTCACTCACCGCGAAAATGCGCTACATTTTTCGCTAATAGAATTTTTTGTCCACCCCTGTGGGAATAAAAGAGCGAAAAGGGATCGGATCACCAGCAACAAGAGAACTTTCTTATTTAGGGACCACCTTCCATTTTTTTAAATTGATAATTTATGCAAAGGGGAGGAAAAAAAGGCGTCACGTAATGCAAATAAGCTGTTTGAAGCTACGGAAATTACGGTTAAAGGAGAGGGAATATAAAATAGGTATATGATTCGCATAGTCGATGATGGTCCCTACGTATTATTCTCAATTTATTTGCGTACAATACAGGTATATGAAACCCCCCCCCCCCCCTGCCCATTCGTGGTGGTACGAACACGCCAACAATACTCTTCAATAAAGGAATCTTACCTCCAGGAATAGGATGATTATCTTTACTATGGTTAGACAACGATGACGAGAGTGACATAGGAAGAGGCGTACTTCTCATGGGAGGAGGCATGTATCCATTACGGTTAACAATATTATGCCCGTAAATACTGAAATCACTATCTTCTAGCAACTTCATTGAATTAAGAAGGTAACGAATAAGAATGAACCAACTTGGTAGTATTGGACATGTCTCTTCCGTAAGATCGACCCGATTCAAGATTGAGTGTAATGCCGAAATCATCCACTGCTTTCTCCTTAATATTACAAAAATTATTAGAATGAAGAGTATAGGACAAAACCCTATGGTAGAGAGCGAGAGCTTCTCTTTTCTCTTCCTCAGAAAGCCCTTCTTCTCTTTCCAATAACAATGATTCGTGCAAGAAAGGTTCCTGAAAACACAATATTGATCCATCAATGTGGCAGTATGCGTAAGAATCGAGCAATTTCGAAGGGATTCGGTACCAACACCCTCCCCCCCCCCCCCCCCCCCCCGTGTAGGGATACCATACACACTTATTTTTTATCGACGTGACGGCATCCGGAACCTATGAAACTCAACATGAAAAATGAGTATCGCGATCGTATTCAACACCCTCAAGAACCTAGACAGAAAAAGGTTGAGAGAAAACAAATGTTTGTGGATCATTGCTCGATCCTTACACAAATGGCGTAATACACGGGGTGTTACCTGAGTAAGAAGTGAGCTCTCCTTTAGTACCACCTGTTTAAGGATATCATCTTCAATGTTCCATTTCGACACATTGTGAGCTCGATCTTTTACATCCAACGATTCCTTCAAATCCATAATCCATATTATCCTCTTCATCGTCTCTTCATTTCATTCTCGCACTTACATCATAATCCAATAGATTAGCTAATTCTCTCTGTGTCACATTCGCATCCACTTGTTGTTCGTCTACTACTCTCTCTGTAATACACATCATTTCATTTTTTTATTCCATATATCGACAATAGGGCCATGCTGCAGCTTGCATTGCCGTTTATTCCACCCTCGATTTCTGGCGTTTGCAGATTATTTCATGAAAAGTGAAAAAGAGAACATATGCGTATTTGCATGGTGAGCGGTTCATACCCGGAATTTGCATAAATTAAAATTTGAATTGTTCCTCTCGCAATTTTTAGCGTTTTTTTTTAAATTTACCTCTCTTAGAACGGAAATTATAGAGTTTCAAAGATCCGTTTTGATAAAATTAGTTTTCATTAACTCGCGCATCTCCCGAAAATCATAAATCCGATTAACAAACTGAGAAAGTTCATGGAGCATATTTATTTTATTTACATAAGGATATGGCGGTCCCTAGATCAGATGATGAAGTTTTGACATCTCGTGGTCCTATTGAATTGTCATGATTATATTTCGTTCTCGAGAAAAAGCCATTTTTTGACCGAGAGGATATGCCCGGAAAAGCCTTCCTGAGTTGATAGAGGAGGTTCTCCTGATCATTTTGGTATATTGGATTTAGGATTTTAATTTACATTTTGATGTTTTGGGGGGTGGAGCAAAAATGGGACACAAAAAATGTTCGCGAATACCCTCGTGTTTGTGCTCATTTTGTAGAGCTCATCAAACTGATCAACTTTTGTGTTGGACTTTTTCTTGAAAATGTTTCTTTAAGAATTTATAGCAATCGAAAAACTGCCTACCAGACATCCCGCAAAAACGGCCTTTTTGATCGAGAGTAATTTCTTACAGAAACATTTTCAAGAAAAAGTCCAACACAAAAGTTGATCAGTTTGATGAGCTCTACAAAATGAGCACAAACACGAGGGTATTCGCGAACATTTTTTGTGTCCCATTTTTGCTCCACCCCCCAAAAACATCAAAATGTAAATTAAACCCTAAGTCCAATATACCAAAATGATGAGGAGAACCTCATCTATCAACTCGGGAAGGCATTTCCGGGCATATCCTCTCGGTCAAAAAATGGCTTTTTCTCGAGAACGCAAAATGATCATGACAATTCAATAGCACCACGAGATAGAGCTCGAAAATCTGGCCGGATATGTGAGATTTCGTCACACACACACACACACATATATATATATATAATCTTCATTATTTCTATAAATAATCTCACGCTGTAGTCCATTCTTGCTAATCTGTCTATTGAAGATTCCCTTCTCCATTGAATTATCCATTACAAGACGATAGATGAACGTTCTTCTCTACAATATATCACTAATGTCACATAAAAATCAAGACCAATGACCGAAGATTGGAGCAACAACATGACCTTTCCATTTGCTCTTGTAACCTTTTGAAATCGTATCCGTTTCTCAATATCCCTTACCAGTTGCCCATATCTGTATATCCTACACACAGCTTGTGCATCGTGACATGGATTCCAACATGCATCGAAGATGATACAACGAGTAGCCGATACCTTATGGCACGATATCATTCACTCTCATTGTGGTCACAACGAGATGATCACTCACAAGATTCACTCCAAGAGATCCCGCTTTCGTTGAAATTAGAAAGAGGAATACATTAGGATCTTCATTGAATCGAGTGATTAATTTCTCTCTTTCTGCTCCATTCGTACTTCCATCAAATCCTCAAATTAAATGGATATTTTCAATAGTTAAGTATTAGAAAGGAGTAGGTGAGTGAATTACTGAGATAATTAGCATTTTTGTTCCACATTCTCTGTCCCATTGGAGTCTCAAGAGGAACTCTATCCAATGCTTCTTCCACCAGAGACAAAGTTGACAAATTCTGACTGAATTGAATCACTCATTCTTCACTTAATGAAAGGGGACAAACCTAAATAAAATGATCTTCTCTCCTAGACGAGTGCATCCATCGATTAGAGAGAGGGCTAATTTCATCTTCGGAGAGTTTTCCACTCTTCCCGGAATATATTCACGCATTGCCATTTCTGCCTATATCAAGGGAGAGTTCGCATTGTAAGTCATATAATCATTTTTCGTGAACAAATAATAGGATTGATTTTTTCATCACAGACTGGCTTGAACTTTCCCAATTAAAAGATCGGCATTTCTTTTTTACCCGCCTTTTCTCGTAAAGTATTTCCTCCCTATCGTTCTTATTCCCTAACCTTCCACATTCAGAGCGATAGTTGCCTGACAATGAGATTTAGTGTAATTTCGACATATTCTGGCTAAATGATCTCCGGGGAATCGGAACGTTAAAAATCCTCATATGTCATCAGGGGTTTTTATTAGTTATCCGCCAAAAGAGGGAGACAACTAACCCAGTCATACTTAATACTCGGATCGAGATCCAATTCATCCGCTAATATGCTTGCTAAAGTTTCTTTCTTCTTCTTCTGGGGTGAAGTATTTCGTGATGACGTGCGGTTGGATCTGTAATAAGAAAATACAGTTAACAATGTCTCAGTAACGAATCCATCATAACAAATGAATCGGAGAAGACTTACGAAGGAAAGGAATTGCCGCCAAATGGTTGAGCTTGAGATTGGAAGGATGAAAAGGGAGAAACCATTCCTCCAGAACCATTCAATCCCAATACTCCACCTACAAGTATCGAAGTGGTATAAAAACGCGAGAGAATAAGGTGAGCCGACGAATCGAAGGGGGGGGGGGGGAGGGGAGTGGGAAGTAACGAACCATTCATTGGTCCATTTAACATCGGAGTATGCATTGCAGAGAAAGGAGTGAATCCATTAGATGGACCAGCCATCCATCTATGATTATCATTATCTCACTTTATACATTATCACAATTCATTCGGTTGATCGCCACTTCTGGGGGATTTGTTGGCACTATGTACATTGAAAGTTTTCGTTCAGAAATTCGCTTTTTTTGGTTAGCTATTAGTATTACTACTTCGGAGATCAGCCTGGCCAAAATGGAGGTTCCATTCTCTCTAACCATTTTTCTTGTGAGCGATTCCTAGCTGACTAAGTACTAAGCACTTATAAAAAGGCAAGAGCACACGAACTTTTATCTACTATGTGATTCCCTTTTTCATGACATCTCTATTAGATACGAAGAATAGCTTGTTCCTTCCACAACTCACGGTGTCTGATTATGTCCATATCCCATAATCGGTCTTATAAATGGAGTGAATGAACACTCGGCCATTCTCGCCATTTCTTTTTCCTTCTCCTTTCTATCTTTTTCTTCCTTTAATTGTCTCAACTCTTGGAGACATTTGTACAAAACATCGGGGTGATTGCAGAACTGAAATATTAAGATAAATGAGTTGATCTGTTTCGATATAACCTTAGAGCACATTGCGAATGCCTTAAGTGGATTGAATGTACTTCCATTTCCATTGTTCATCTCAGCCATCGTATTTGCAACGAACGTACGATAAAGAACATGCTCAAAAAATCATAGGTTATTTTGTGAACAAGATAACTTCTCAGATAGTGTCTATTATAGCCACAGATCGTACCTATCCTGGATACAATACGTCATACGTTTATGTTACGACTGGATCAAAAGTGTACTATTTACTAATGAAATATATCAACTGCGTTACAGCACATTCAATAGATTGTAGAATTGTAATGTAAAAATGAAACCTGAATGGGGCTCTTTCTCATAAGAAGTACATACTCGCGACTAACGGGAAGAACTTGCTTCAAAATGTGTTGAGTTCGTCTGAATGGAAATTGATCCAATGTTGAATAAGAAGAACTCTTTTATGTAAAAGACGGACAACTTTTGACAGGAGTAAAAGTGATAATTTGGAAAAAGTGATAACTTAGTGTATTCATTTTTGGTACAATATTTTGTGATACATCGAATTTTTCCAACCATTTCAATCGAAAAAAATTGGGTTTGTTGTAGATCAAAGACGAAGCAATTCTTTCGAGTTATGACACCCCTCGATTATCTACTCCCATCCTCCGCTCTCTATAACTCCACGCGTTTATAACATCCTCTCTAACGACTTACAACGACTTTTTAGCGACGGTGACGCTACGGCGACCCTCCACTGGTCACCGCCTTTTCCGTAGGGAAAAGTAAGCTCACGTATGGTTCGATTAGCACCAACTGTTAACGAAATCGAATCGAACTCCCGAAAGAAAATCATAATCTTTGGTCTACAGTGACCAACCAAAAATCAATTCGCAAGTTCAATTGAATGGCTAATAATATGAGCATTACAAACTCTACCAAACAGTGCACTTGGATCACATTATCATTTTTAGCCTGACTATACTCCAATCAAAGTTATCCGAGACTAACACCTACGTCTTCACAACAAACATTGTAAGAGCATAATACAAACAGAAAAGGGAATACCTCTGGACGAATCCCTTCAATTGATCGATTAAAACGTGAGTTCTTTGTCTTGCAATCTTAATATCGTGAGGCGTCGAATCAACACACTGTCCGTTCCTATTGAATAAATAGTCTCGAATCAATTAAGAAACGTGACATATAACAGTCACGAATATAACACAATCGAATATATCCCTCTTCCTCTCGAAATCACAGTAGATGAGAATGATGTAATGGGATAACATGGAGCCAGCCCTTGCGTAGCACGCGTGGCATATACTTATGTATATGAGTAAGTGATAAACTGACTTGATTGGCTTCTCGAATTGCGTTGCAAAGCTCTTCTTCGATCCCAGATAACCAGGACGGACGAAGTTCACCTGATAACAACAACTAATTAACATGTGCAATATGGGTCACGAGTGAGTGACACATTAATATGCGGCTCCGACTTGATTCATCCGCACAGAGGTCAAATGACTTGTACGCACTATATTTTTAGGCCGAAATTAACCGAAACCAAACAACCGCTCGTGCAATAGCTTTCAAAATTTTTAAATAGCATCCACAAGTCGTAAACTAAGTGTAACACGGGAGTCACCCATATTCACATAATAGGCGGTTTTTTGTATGAATGGTGCAAGATCAGAGGAGAAACGGAGCCGCAGCTATAACAATAAGCAAAATGTAAGGAAATGTAAGGAGTGGAGCTGCGAACATTTATCCATTTATACGGAATTTTGTTTTGCAGAAGCAATGTATACCGTATGTATATTTGGTGCAACTGTATGCTCACCATGCAATAATACTCCATCAGATTATTCTGGAGCGGGTATCCAGTCAGAATAATTCGTCGCCTGAAAAAAAAGTTGCCAAAAACGACGACTAAATTTTGAAAAAAAAAGAAATTCTCTTATACAAAAAATAATCGCGAATACAGTATATTTCGACTAAAATTATATACAACAAATACTTAATTTTTTAGATGTTAGGGTAGTTTCTCAAAATCTCAGGGAGGAGAATGCTCATTTGAGTGGGATTGACAATTTGGGCTCTCATTGTGGCTACTCTCGAAACACGGAGACGGTTCGTAGAGTTTGAAAAAATGGATCCAATTTCGGGCATACCTGCCCTTTTCCAGAGTGTCCAACCGCGACACAGTGACAGCTATATCCTTATATCTACATGGATTATCACGTAACTCATGGAATGAAAATGCGAGTCGTGTACTTTAATTATAACCTATAATTCAAATCCTAAGAGTAATTTGCAAAAGGTATCACGGATTCAGCTTTTAATTGTCAATTTCATTCGCCTTGGTTGAGCGCTATATTTATTGTCCGTTTTCGAGTCTGCCCATCACTGGTGGGATGGGATCGAAAGATGACGGAGTGGGTGCATCAGAAAAAAATTCCCCTTTACGGATATGACATAATATTAATATTCTTACTTTGTTTTAATTGCCGAAAGTGTGATTGATATATCAGCTGTCACATTTTTAATCATATGTCCTTCATCACACACAACTAAATCTGGTCCAGGGTCGATCAATGCAGCCGAAATTACTGAAATTATTAATTATATATAAAGCACCCGTGGCGGCGCGCCTACATCGCTCATTTTACCACATTTCGAACATTCTAGGAACAAAAAAGTAGATGTTAACGATACTCTTGGGAAGTCTTCTTTACCCCTGTCTTTCTAATCAGCGAGAAACAATTGTGAAATAAGAGACCGTTACATTTTTGGACCTACACATGTAAAACATTTTTGTGAAACACACATACTTTGTTCATTTCTTATACGAAGGAATCAGCCTAATCAGGAGTCGATTAAATACACTTTCAAAAATGCCAAAATGTGGTGTTGGGCCCCTAATAATCAATGTGGGTTGTTTTCCCTATTTTTTCTTTCCCGCACCCGCAAAAATCAGCCAAATGTGGGTTGGTTTCCCTATTTTTTCCTTCTCACACCCTCAAAAATCATCCCAAAATGTGGGTTGAATATGTTATTTTTTACATAGTAATCGAGCCCTGGAAGGAATTGATATATAACATACTATCATTAGCTTCTCTTGTAAGTCTTCCTCCCGGTGTCATAGCATCTTCAATCTTCTTCTTTTCTATTTTCACTTCCCTTTCATCTTCCACCTTTCTGCCACCAACGAATTCGATTCGAGGTCGACTCTGTATAAGACAACATAAACTACGCAACTATTGTCATGCTCAATCGATCTTATGCCAATGATAACATACTTTTTTCGGCTTCTGTCCTTTGATGTTCTTGTTGAGTAAACGGAACATCTCATATCCCATAAGCAAGACTCCGCCTTTGTCTGCCCATTCCTCTTCAATTACATTTAGTAAATAACATTTCCTTTAAGCATACACACCGATGAGATTAACTCTTTGATCGAATGACTTGATGGAATCGCCGAAAAGATGGACGTTAAATTTGCGGAGTGCCTCTCCCCTTTCATCGTATCTAAAAAAAGAATCTTCATATTGTATATGAAACAAATTGATAAAGAAAAATTAAGCAGATTCGGAGACATTTCGCACAGTCAAATATAATTATCGGATACACTCAATTGTACGATGGACGCTTTCGTTGATACTTTTCTTCAATTCACAAGACTTTTTCTCAAATTTATCTTCCGGAACAGAAGAGAGAACAAGCGAATGTAGTTCATTTTGAGATAAGACGAGAATATATGCTCGAAGTAAAATATAAACATACGCTGGAAACCATTTCGTGAATTCGTTGTACCAGTTCTGAATCACATTAATAGGACAGAGGACCAAGATCTTATGAGATTTCGTTGCACGGAAGAATACATCACAAAACGTGATAACCTAAAAAGATATAAATGAAAATTAATATGCTTCCTCCCATCCCTAATTAGTCGTACCTGGAGAGATTTTCCCAATCCCATGGAATGTGCAAGGATACATCCGAATCCGCCCCCACTCTTATCTCTCTTGTATTCCTCCGTAGACACTACCACATTTTCGTACCTCAATATTAAATACGTTTATAAAAGAAGATGATAGTATGTAGACGTAGTAATATAAAACATAATATATATTCACATGAATATGACTCCATTCAATTGATGAGCATGAAGTATGTGAGTGAGATGAGGTGCAACATATATATCTTCTTCTGACGATGAATGACCAGGATTCACGAGAAGACCGTCTAACATGCAAATTACGCTTACAAATTTGTGTCAATTCTGTTGTCTGAGTTGTCCGACAAGAGTTCAGACAGCGCCGTGTCTCGGACATACAGCCGTTCTAAATTCTGGAACTACAGTTATCTCAGACCACATGCGGTCTGAACTAGAGATCCTCTAACCCCATATCTCTGCTGATTGATTAGAAATGAGATTCATTAGCCTTTTGCTTAATTTTTTTTTAATTCTTAAAATTCGACAAGGAAATTAAGTATAAAATACTCCCGAATCGATTAAATTCATTTCTCACGTTTTGACATGTGGCATCATTATGCACTTTCAAATACCCCCTGAGGGTATACTGTCATTTTCAGAATATAACTTACCATCTCTATTGAGTATTTGATCCTTTTCAGAATGTTCGTAGTTCTTCCCTTTCAATCTCTTTCTTTCGATAGATTGAGCTTCTTCTTGTTGTTTTCTTTCTGTTGTACTCACATATCCACGACGACGATAGTCTGATAACACCATAATACTCATATTCACAATATCACAACCACAAAGGGATACCGATTCGATGGCGATGACGATGTTATCGCAATCGAAACTGTAACCCTACCATATATTATGCGTCTATCCTTTTATTCAACATCCCAAGCTCTACTTTGACCTTGTTCACAATTAACCAGAATTGAATCATTGTTTAAGTCCTGTGTGTTTCACTCATCTAGAGCTTCCATTGATCTGAAGGCATCGAAAAAATCTGCCCGTGAGAAAAGGCAACCCTATGAGTACTTGGAACATCCTGGGTACTAGTTCTTAGTTCCTTTCCAAAGTCTATCTGGGAAGAGATAAGACAAACCCTCACCAACTCAAGCATAGCTCAGTCGGTAAGCGGACTGTCTCTGTCGGACTGTCGCTGGTTCTATCCCGCGTCGCTTTTTTTTAATTTCTACCTACCCTAATTCCCAAAATTACGGCCACCGGCCACCTTGCAAATCAACAACTAATTAAAATCGTAATGTACGCGAGAAAGACATTTTAAAGTGGTGTGTGAGGGAAGTAACAATAAGTCTGACGATATTAATTCCAGAGATGAAAAAATGGATATGGAAAAAGTAAGAAATATACCTGCATAACCAAAATAACTTTTGGGAGGATCTATTCGCCTTGGTGTTCCTCCCCAATTATCCTCCTCTTCTGATGAAATATCAATAACTTCGTATTCTTCTTTCTTCTCCACCTTAGAAGTCGACGGTGTACATTCGGAGGATTCCTGAATCCAAACCAAAGTATTACAATTACATATAATTGATTGAATAAACTCACAACATCATCGATTTCAACTATATCGAACAGACCAGGGCGAGAAACATTTAAGACATTTGTGATGTGATCATCCTAAAAAAAGAGAAAACATTATTACTAATTTAAAGTTACCAAACCCTTGTTGGGTAACGTTAAATTAGTAACAATTTTTACCCATTTTCTGGCTCATTGGATAGAGAACGGTCGAGTTAGTATTGCTCGCGCATTAAAAAAAGGCAGTAAAATCAAAAAGAACCCTAAAAAGCGGAGTGCAAAACCGGTGTGGTCCGGCGCAGATCAAGAAAACGACGCGCGATTCAAACGAATATGGGAAGATTCAGTTCCAGCGCAGGGACTCCCCTCACTTTAACTTTATGCAGAGCTTTACATGCGTTGCGTTTTGATCATTTGACTTTATATAAACACACCATGTTTTTAGAACCTGTGCGCGTCCAGTTTTTTTCTTTAAGCATTCTTGTACATCTGAGAAATGTCTGATAAAAAATCTAAGGAAAATTGAAATGACGGATTGCTTTTAAACAGCTGGAAGTGATAACATCATTAGAACCTGTACATTATTTCCAATGTTTCTATAAATTCTATATACATTCAACAAAATATAACTAACCGCGCTATATATAGTAAACACTGATTCAGATTGATATACATTGATTTGCAGGGATCGAATACTGTGTGAGAAACTACGGAAGTAACCCACATTCAAAGTGTGATTGTTTTCTGATATATGTGAATTTGGACCTTTTCTACTCTATTCCTATTACTCCACCTTATCAATGTAACTTTCGATCGCGTTGTACCTCGGGCGTACATAAATTATTATATATCCTATAAGATTAGCATAAAATGCGCATTAACTACACTCAAAACCTTTTTGAACTGATCAACTTTGTTAGGTATACTTTTTTACATCAATTTGTAGCTATAATAATACACGGAGAATATAGAATATAAATCACGAGGATTTGAGATTTTTAAATTGTATTTTTTTAAGTGGAATGCTGCGGTCCCTACTCAAATAAAAATATAAAATAAGAAAAACAATATGGTTTTATTTTCGCATAAGACAAGCTTATGAACGAGAAATAGATTAGCAAATCTAACCTGGCCAACTTTTCTCTTTTCCCTTTCAGCCAGTCTTTCTTTCTCTTGTTGACGAAGTATAGCTGTTTGCCCATCAACGGTCTCTGCTTCCGCATCAAACGTCCCCCTTATCACAACATATTAATATTTAATGCCTAGACTAGGTAGTAATTTAATTTTCTCACTTGACGTGTTTCCGCTTTCGACTTTTTGTGGTAGGGAGAGTAAACTTTAAAAGGCCTTCTCCCATTTCGGTTGAACTTCCTGGTCGACTTTCCTCTTTCGACGACTCCGCACTGAAAAAAAAACAAGTGAAGGCGTGTGAACATTTGTTACAACAATACGAAATGAAAATCATAAGACGAAATTGTAGTTTTCATACCTTTCGTTACTCACGGGACGACTAGAAGAGCAAGATCGAGAGGACTTTCCATTTCCGCTAATACCCTCAAATTTGAATATCAGTAAATATCCTCAAATACCAGTGTCAACATGTTGTTATTTCACAAAATGCGAACGAAAAAAATGAAATGGAGAGTATCAATTGGATACTAATAATATATCGAGCATACCTGGTCGTCCAATGCACCTAACGAAGTCAGGGAAAGGCCTTCCTCCTCAAATTCAGTGGGCCCGTTTAATCGTGAGGAACCCTTTGTAAGGTTGATTTTCATACGGATGGGCTCTTGAGGGCAACTCATCACTGAAAATCTTAGAATTAAAAAAATAGAATATTTGTTCATTAAAATTGCATCTCAATCGTTACAATAGTATTACATAAACATGCATGTAAGATGGTAGTCGAATACTAAAAAAAAATAAAATTTTGTTAAGAGACCGAGAAAATGAAGTTAACATTCATAGATAGATACAAATCAATCGGCGTGTGAGTTAGCAATACGGAGAAGAAGATGAAACGAAAATTTGGTCGGTTCCATTACAGGAAGATCTTCGAAGAGATGAGCTCATAGATACGGGGCGTTGCGTAGGTACCGAAAGACCGGAAAGAAGGCCGGGGAAAAGTAATGCGGGAACTCAAATCCCTATTAGTCGATAAGACGACTTTTTTCCAATTTGGAAATTCCAAAATTTGGAATCCAAATGTGACACGTGATGAGGATATATACAGTTGCGAAACTCTCTTTTAGCGGATTTTTTAAATAAAAAACATAAATATTAGCTAGCTTGTCGCAACGATCAATTATTTAATATAGTGTAGAAACTACGACGTTTACTGAAATATATACTGTAAGTTTTCGGGTGAACCTGCAGTCGTGCCTTTCAATTTAGGGACATTCACGTGAAAATTCAAACTCCATTAAAATGTCCTATTTTTTGGTTGTAGGGCTCTCGGGCGTGCAGAATCACGATTACACATCCAGAATTTTAAAATATTTTTATTTAAGCGAGATACAGGCACCCATTCTTAGCCCCGCCCACCGTGGTGTAGTGTCAGCGAGTGCATGGTTCATTTGGTCACTTTATTTTCACATGTCAGATGCGAATATTTTCAAATGCGTTTCGTTCTTTAATTTTTTGTTCTATTAGATAGAGCAATTTCTCTTGAACAATTATTGATACATATATAAGCATTTTTCACTTCACAGGGAGCGTACTTATCACTTTTAGAATTCTGGTATACTGTAGCCGTGCCTAATTCGGTAAGTATGTAGCTGAAGTTGAGAATTATACATTGTAACGTTTTCACAGGGTGTAATTAACCTGTTAGGTGCATGAAATATGAACAAAAACAGTCGTAGTTTGCAAACAACTAGACATGATCCCTGATTTCATTGACTTTTTGACGCTTTTTGTGCTGTTTTTTATAAGGTTTGCGACCACAGATTTTGTTCATTTTTTGCATAGTGCTTACTAATGGTCTTAAAAACAAAAATATAATCAAACCGCGAAGGCGCATCTCTTATTTGATCGGATATTCGCTAAAAACTGTTTTATGCAAAAGTTTAAACGCTAAATTTAACATGTTTGCGACCACAGATTTTTTTTTGTTTTTTCTTGCACGATATATTATCATTGAAGCTCCTCGGAAAACTGAAAATTAAAGAGGCGCATTCTTATACAGTCGCTTAATCACGAATAAACAATTTTACTGTGGAGATTTGAATTCCCGGGCAGTTCGACGTTCATTTCCTGGCACATACCTCTCCCCGGCTCTCAAATTTTATTTTCCGGTTTGCATGTCCCTACTTTCAATTACAAAGTACTTAGTACTTTTTAATTGAAAGTGTGCATTAAACCCGGTTGAGTTCGGACACGCTCTGCTTTATGATAATGATGCTTAGGCTCTTCTTTAGATCTTTAGACTTATTGCTTATCCTGCTCACCTGTCGCCATGTTATGTAAAAGTGCGATTCAAATGACTGTAGGGAAAATGCTGTGAAAAGATGCTGCATTTCAGATGCGGGGTGCATACGCAATATTATCCCCATGTGCACAGTCTCATTCATTCGAGGAACGCAAGGTCAAAGTAGGCCACGAAGATGATCCTTTGAAAATTGGAAGAGCAGTGGCTAGATTGAAACCGTGCCCTGATAATGCTATCTTCGATTGTAAGGTTGGACCGTTTTTCTGTAATGCTGATAATTATCGTTTATAAGTAATTATTATTATTGTTCATAAGTTTTTTATAAGTATGTAGCCTCGTTTTTTAGGTACTCTCTCGTAATCACGCCGTTCTATATTATGACGATGGATCATTCTATCTCAAGGACACAAAAAGCAGCAATGGCACATTCGTTAACAATGATCGACTGGCGTCTACTGGAGAAGAGGTTTTAACATCTTATCTACCAATCTCAATCTCCGAAATCTTTTTGCAGTCAGAACCTAAGCAGGTCTATTCTGGTGATATATTACAATTCGGTGTCGAGATCGTAGAAAACAGCAATAAAGGTATGTCTTTTAAAGAATAGAGAAGAAAATTATCTCTGTTGAGTCGCTCATGGATGTATATTTGCTATTGTACGGCTCTTCGACTACGACGGAAACGAGGTATTGTTCTGAATAAGTTTGAAACAAGGCTTACGTAATTGTTGAAGGCTGAACCTCCATCTCTGTCAACAGCTACGAATACGAGTGTGAAACAAGATAATGACGCCTACTATGGGTAATATTAAATTTTAAAATATTTATAGGTTTGGGAGTGCCCATACGTATGGGCACTCTCCGGACACTCTTCGTGGGCACCTATGATAGAGATTCAATGAAATGCTCGGTATGTCACAATCACGGCAACAGATGAGACAGCGTGAGAACTTGCGAATCGTTTAACAAACTTTTACCCACGGAGGATAAGAATCGTGCTTCGTAACACAATTATTTGTTTCGTATTCATTGCATAATTGAACAACACCTTTTTGTTTGAGGAATCATATAAAATTATCGCATTATCGGAGCTCCATATCGTGGGGCTCCGATAATGCTGTCATAGGAGGAGGGTCGGCCACCATTCAAATAAAGCTCTGCAGCACAAAAAAATTTAAAAAAAAAAGATCCTTATGCAATTCTCACGTCTTTTGCACATATATTTTAAAAAAATAATAAAAAAATAAAAATACACATATATTTGATACTTAAGTTTGTTTACAACCAGTGCTGAGCGTCACACACTATCCTCGTGACCTGTGGTGGTACAAGAGTGAGAGAAAAACGCGATGCTGTCAAAAGTGCAATGCATTGGGGGGGGGGGGGAAGTATAGGTACAACAGGTGTCCTATAGCGGAGATACTCACCAACTTTAGTGGGGTTGCTGAACACTGGCTACAAAAAAATCGACGATATTTCGTGTCATACGAGGGGAGTCCATAGTACCATTAGATTTTATATATGTACAGTCAGAGAATTTTTTTTATAAATCTCAACAACTTTTTTAAACTTCAGATATTCTTTGATCGGCTCTCATCAACTTTTCCAGCTGCAACAATATTTGAAGGAAGCATTATACAGGTACAAATTAAATTTGCAAGATATAAAATAATATGATTTATCTTGAGGGAGAAAGCTAGAGAAGATAAAATTCGTCAACTAGAAGAAGTTCTTGTGGCAACTGAGGTGGCGAGCGAAACTGCGTGGAAAGCTGGTAAATAAGCATGTTTATTCTTTGTTGGAAACCATATGAGTCATAGGAGTCAATGAAGATCGATTACTGGCTCGTATTGAAAGCCTTGAAGCTGCATTGTCCATACATGCCAAGAACTCTACCCCCGACAAGGTAATTTATTCCTCAATTGAAAATTTTATGGAAAGAAAAGTTTTTTTTTAAAAAACCCTGCAACTGCAGGCTGCAACTAGCCTCTTTTCCCGTGACCCTTTTGAAATTTCCCCTTCGCCACTTGAAAGAACTTGTAACAATTTTAATCAACCCGTGTACGTGTGAGATGTAAATAATATTCCTTCAATTTTGAACAGTTGAAGCATGAATTGGATAGATTGGTTGAAGAAAGATGTCAACTTGAGCTGACTGCAAGGGAGAACGTGAATAGGTAAACTGACTGACTGTATGACCATGCTAGAACTATTTAATATTATAATATAGAGCACTCGAAGAAAAGAATGAGTCTGCAATGCGATTGGCAGATGTGGAGAGGGGCATGATAACCACAGAAGAAGAATGTAATCATCTCAGAAAGAAGGTATCATTTTGGAGTGCTTATATAGGTATTATTAGGCTATCTAAGTCAAGCAAAATATCCTTGACACTAATCTATAAATCAGATTCATGTGATTGTAAAACGTAGTAGAACTCAACTTGCATTAAGACATTGTTTTCTCTCACTCGTACGCTTTGTGTCGTCTATGTCGACGCCCAGGGGGACACTATCCGCGATAGACGGTAGGGGTGCGGAGACCCTTATTGTTAGCAGCACTTACTTACACGTTCAGTATCGGTATTGCTGACAAATATGTCTGTCGACCTACTTTTCTCCACTCTCTCGCGCGCGCTATTTCGTGTAGCTAACCTCTGGGTCCGGTATTCCCGATACCGAATGTGCAACCCTAGTAGCTATGATAACTTTCTGCAATGTTCCCAAAAATCTCTCAAATAAATACCGCTTGCTCCCGCAAACTTCCACTGCACTACATCTGAACAAATCGTAACATCTGGGAATCTTTGAAATTGCATTCGGATAGGAAACTCAAATAAAGGCCATTTCGTATCCGTCTCGGAACGCGTTGATTGCGCATTGAGAGTCATTCTGTATCGTTTCAATTTGTGTTTAGTTTATTCGGTCTACCCTAGTTGAGATGATTCCCATATTGGCGTACTTCTTTTTTGGTATTGCGGTAATCTCTGATCATGTAATCTAATTTATATGCCAATAGTTTCAATCAATTGTGATTCAATCATTTGAAGAGTAGATGTCTGTAAATGATAGTATTCTATAGGGATCACAAAACGAGTTAGGGTTGACGTGATCTACACTCCGTCACTATTATATTCTCACCCATTTTAAAGGTTTTTGATTTTTTTGACTAGTGTCAAGGGTCATTGCATATGTTATCACTGACTCAGATAGTCACTCATATAATTTTAATAAGACATTTGATGACAGGTTGAAGAACTTGAAGTGTCTCTTGCATCTTCAATGGATGCTGTGGAGAAACAAATGATTGTGATGACGAATCACAAAAAGTTGGCAGCGGAGGCTGAAGGTCGAGCGACAGAGGCTGAGAGTAGAGCAATAGAAGCTGAGATGAGACAAAAGGAGAGAGATAGATACTTTATAAGCAGTTAGTTCGTTTGATTAAGAAATGAAACAGGATTTTAGATAAATGTGTGTCAATGAATCAATTCCAATTTTTTCGAGATTGTTGCGTTATTCTAAACCTCCGCAATTTTAATTTTGTCTCCATACCAAGCCCACTTATATGGAAAGGAAAGGCAAAAGATTGTGCGATTGGAACTTCAAATAGTAGTGTCTCATGTGGTAGTGATAATGTGTATTCCAGATGAGCGAAGGGAAGAAAGTGGGGACGATAAGATTAGAAGTGCTCTTGTATATCTCGCTTCGTCTGCTCCTGTCGACAGACAACTATTATCCTCACTCCATTCTGTAACAAGTGAGTCTAACAAGGGAAATTATGCATAGGTGATCACAGTAGACAAAAATCCTTCCGAGTTGGAGAGCGTTGGGAGGGGTTAAGAGAGGGGAGGGGAGGGGGGGGGGCAGAGCTTAGCGAGAGCTAGGAAGGAGCTCCCCCCGCTCAAGTATGCATTCAAAGAACATATTCCTACCATTCAATCTTGTCTAGTTTTTATTCTACCGTTTATGTTTCAGGTCTGATGCTTAAGGAAAGTGGGGAAACGAGTGATGAAGAGGATGAAACTGAGGCTATTCCTCCTGTTCCCCACGCACCCATCCAATCCATTATTGGTAAGTATGAATACATTATCTCATTTCTGTCGGTGTTGTGCGGCGGTCCCATCCACAAGCCCCGCCACCAACCTAGGTCATATTTCCGAAGTTGAAGTGAAGATGAAACTTATTCGACATTCGCATTCGTCTCCCCCCCCCCCTCTCGATTCTCTCAATTCTGTCGGTGTTGTGCGGCGGAAATTTCAGGAAATAAGGAAATATTTTTCTAATAACCTTTAAAAAAAAGTTCCCTTGTATTTAACCATGATCCCTCATGATTCCGAATAAATGTTTTGATGAGGAGATGGACAATTTGAAGGAGATGATGCGGAATTTGGAGAATCTGTCCCTCTTCCTGATGAGATCGGAATAGAGGATACAAAGAGACAATTGGAAGAATGTATTAGGGAGAAATTGGCATTAGAAGGTAATCATATTCTCATATATGCACACACTTTGTTTATTTATACACTCAGAGTCTT